>JBAIZL010000006.1:100059066-100114066 GCA_036971475.1 Prosapia bicincta | reverse complement strand
TAATAACAATTGCTCACACGTAAAGGGTGCTTAAAACCGATCCTGACACCACGTTCCTCCCACGCCAGTCATGCAAATCTTCAAATCGCAGAGGCAGAATAATACAAATAGATTGTAAATTGAAAGTATAAAACAGAAATTGACGAAACCCTGCTGCTCCTTGAGAACTACCTTGCCTGAGGGCAGGTACGCCAAACATAGGATCCTACGTGTTTTATCAAAACCTACTATTTCTGTATATTCGTAATTTCCGTTTCTCGATTCTATTGACATAAATAAATGTACCATTAACAAATGTCGTTCAAACGATAAAACTCTGTTATAAAAATATGTAGCATATTAAATGACTGCAGAAACCATAGCAAATCGATATTATGATAATTACCTGGTATTCCATTCATTGAAACGTATGGATTAAAATAAAAAAATATGTTGCTACTGTGGTTATGTTTCTAGTTTATAATGTTACAGGTATTAATTTTTCCTTAATATTGTCAAACATATAATTTTGTTTTATATATAGGGGAAGATCAAAACAATATTTGAAATATTTTGTCGTCTCTGGAGAATGAGTATTAAAAATAATTTATAAAAAAAATTAGTGTTATGCTGTATTATTTTAGTACTAATATAAATTTTGTATTACCATTTATTGTAGAAAACTGGTATTCAATTCTTTCTTGTCGATAACATTGATATTTTGTGATTGAAAATTTTCTTTGTATTTGAAATGTAATTTGGATTTTACCGTTACAATGGCGTTTTAAATTACTTTTTATTGTTCCGAAAAAGCTCCTGTAATTCTATATTTCGCTTTTCTAACTGAATTGTGTTGATTTCGTTTATCGATTCGTATTAAATTTAGATTGAACAAACATATCAATTATTTTAATTGCGATATAAAAATTGCTTGCTACATTTGCTTGTAAATGAATCATGTCTAGGATATAATGGCATTTATAACATTTGTGGGGATCATAATTTGGTAGCTAACAGATGGTTAAAGTTACTAGTTCGCATATATATATATATATATATATATATATATATATATATATATATATATATATATATATAATATGGCAATATGATTTCTTGTAATATATTTAATAAATTGAAAATATTTCAAAAACAAGAATATTTTAGTACACATATTTCTCAAAGCTTTTCACCGATAAAACTGTAACAGCATCTTCAGGAAAAATAATTATGTAACAAAATATCTTTACAAAATTTAAATCATATATACTACAGACAACCATATGTTTATAGGTATTGTACTTTATGTAATTATTTCCATAACATCAATGACCATAACTACAAATAGTTTGGTGTCTTTAACTATTTGTTTAAATCTTTTATTACTTTAATATTTTCCATTTCCGGAAATCTCTGTCCAATATTTATAGAATGAATAGCGAAATTTGATTAGCATATGTTTCGTTTATTATAAGCGTTTAAATGTTCTTTGTATCTTTCTTCTAATTTTTTGTTTGTTTGTCCTACATATAATTTATTACAATCTCGACATTTTACATTATATACATTTTTTTGTGGATATTATTTTTATTGTTTATTATATTTTAAATTTTATTATCAGTTTTGAAAGTAATTTATAAATTTGTTTCTTTAAATAATCTTGCAATTATTGTTTATTTCGTTACTAGTGTAAGTAAAAGTTGTCCAAATGTTTCCTTTTGTATTATTAACAAAGTTATTATTGATATCCTGTTTTCTAATTACGTTATCTATAGCTTCTTTTTATATCCATTTTCTAATCCAATTTATATATCGAAATCTTGTTGTTTTGGTCATGACGTGCTGGTTGTAAATTACAAAATACACTTTTGCTATTACTTGCGACCAGACATTTTTTAATTAAAGGTTGTTAATTGTTAACTTACACTTGGAGGAAACGTTTTCGTCTTACGACTTCTTCAGCCTTGTATTTTTGCCGCTAGGAATGCTGCTGTTGTGCTTCCTCGGTACCATTTGTTTGTAATGTTAGAAGTGATGTGATCGAAACGTATGTGTGATCTGTGCTGTGTTTGTTCATTTAAGATATCATTTTTATGTGTGTTGCTATGTCTATATATTTCAAACTGTTCTAGTGTGTTTAATTTATGGCCTTTGTTGTATGTGTGGAGGATGCTCATGTTATTTTTCATACTTTAGCATGAGCGTTTAGTGTCCATGAGGTGCGAATGTGGATTCAATAGTAGTGTGCAGTGCCCTTTTGCGTTCTTTATATCTTAATATAGCCAGCATCCTACACACGACAGCACTAGCTGCCCTGCTGTGCTGTAGGTTCACTTGGAGAAACTTGATCATCGTTCTGCTTACTTAGCAGTTGCCTGGGTCCGCAAAGCAGCCCCAGGACTAGAGAGCACCTTGAACGTGTCCTGTCTCAGCCCCACATTCATCCTCAGGTTGTTGTTGCGCAGTGCCCTGAGGGAGCCCTATCCTATATACAGGATAAAGGTAAGACCTGCATCCTCCCTTTTCCTAACAATCACCTTCCAAGTATCCTGAACTATCCCAGGGTTCTGGGTTTTGACCACCTTCAGGAACTCTTCCGGCTCCTTGTCATTGTAGGGTTTGGGCACCCGCATTGAAACTTTTGCAATGCAAAAGGACCCACTCCAGGCTCTTCCGTGAGGAGCATACAACGTTTAGAGCCCTCCTCTCCATGTATGCTGTCCTGAACCCTCTGTCCCCACTCTCCGTTTCAGCGGACAGCATTTCTGAGAAGAACAGCTCCTCCAGCTCCAACGCCATCTCTTCCAAGGGGTTTCTCTCTGATTACCTGACTGGGATAATGGCTAGCATTAGCTGAAGGGTATCGCCGTAAGTTCCCGAGGACCCTGCAGCATCCCCCCTTGTCCCAGCTTCGATTTCTTCTTTCCTCCCTCCACTGGAGAGGGATAGGAAGTTGAACTCCTAGGCCTTTTGGGCGTGCTGGGGTTAGGTGCTCTTGGTTGATTGCTTCCCTGTTGCACCTCCCTCCTCACAACATCCAAGCCCTGGATTTTAACAAGCTCAGCTCGGTTTTGGCCTCCCCTTCGTTTTGTATTCAGGATTATTGGCCCTCCCGCTGCTCTCACCTGATCTCTTCGGAGCCGCCTTTTGCCGCTCCACTCATACGCTTTCTCCGTAAAGAAAGCGTGCTCAACTCTACAGCCATTTCACTGGTTTCTGCAGTCGGCAGCTTGGTAGCTGCCCCCGCACCCCCAGTGGTGGTTGCCGTTGACACATCTGCTACAGACTCACGATTTGCCATCTCATTGGCTCCCGTTGCCTGTGCAGTCTCAAAATCACATTTTTGTATTAGTCTGGTCCATTAACTTCCCACGAGTATGGGGGAAAGAACGGTCAACCAGAGCAGAGCCCCCACTGCCCTGGCAAGACAACATACAATGAGGTTTTGTCCGGTTCCTCAAGGGGATCGTGTGCGACTGCATTTTATACCCTGCAGCCATTCATCCATCGGCACGATGCCTTCAACCTTGGATTGAGTATTCAGTCACTGACCTTGAAGCCTACCCCAAGTTCAGGACATGCTTTACTCTCTTTTGTTACAACTGTGTCGTTAGCGTAGTTTCCCGCCCATACTTCTCTTCCGCATTGCCCTCGGTTCACCTGGGAGGTGAGAGTAGCATTGTAAGGACTTAATTCCCAACTACCCCAGTCCCCAGTCAGAGCAGTTATTTCTACCACACCCAACCGGTTGACTGACGAAGAGGGATCATTCCTTACCTTTGAACCATTGCCTTGGTCCGGGCCTGCTTATTCAGAAACCTTCCGGAATCCTTATTCACAAGTAACCTACATATCTGTAGGCCGTTCCACTATCCGCCACCTGTGGACCCGCCCGGTTGCTCAGGCCGGCTATCCGGGACCTATAGCCTAACAAAGTAGTTGTTATAGTTTAGAATGTAGTTTGTTAAACTAAATGATGATGATCACTTGGTCATCGAAGCAAGTTTCAGAAAAATAAATTATTATTTTTTAAATGCTAACATGTTTGAATTTTTATCTCTATTCACAAACGATAAAAAATAAAAATGTTTACTAAACCTATCAAAACAGACACATATTCGAGTATTATATCCTTAACCTTCTTTAATTCGTTTGTTAATAAAATTCCTGAAACGGTAACCGAGCCTCCTTGGGTTCCGTCAGTTACCAATTTATTGCGAATAGCGTGAATATTTAAGCGTTGTGGTTGTACGTGTAAGAGTTTGCCCCGCGTATCTGTAAATACACAAGATGTAATAAATATTTCATTCTTTTTTGACCACAGTATTACAAGTGACGGTTCTGTCATTTTATGAATAAGTACGGATAGTCTTGTAGTTTCTAGAGGATAAACATAATAAATTTTGATGCAGTCATGCTGCTATATTTAGGCCTTTAACTTGAATGTTGTTACTTTCGGAAGTAAAATACGCGTATATTTGCTCAAGGTAAAACCTGCCCAACAATTTTATCCATAAGTTACAACAATATATTATTTTATTTTATTATGTATAAAGCCTATTTATTCAGAAGAAAGCCAAATCCATACGATCCAATAACTAAATATTTGCGATATTCCATCACAAAAACTGAATGATAAAATCGTGTGATTAACCAAAATTATTTCTTTTTATTGGTTTATTTCTTAAAACTATTCCTAAAAATCAGAAAATTTTGTTAAAAAAATTGATTGTTTTCTCAATGATTGCCCAACGGATTTATTTTGATTTTCACTTGTTACTATCAGTTGATCACAGGGAAAATATAAACTACTCTAAGAAAAATATATTTACTCCTAGATATAAAATTGTCAAAAATTATATTTTGCTTAGAAATAAACTTTATTATTGTGTAAATCTTGTAAATGTTCTACTAGTTTTTCACTAAAACACATGAACATTTGTAGTTTTATTACAGTCTGAGTTGGTCGACCTCCCGTCCTCAATAATAAAAAAGGTGAGTGCTACCATAAGCAAGTGGAATATAAAAATATATTTTCATGTATTACAGTTCAAAATTACATTTAGAATCAGTATTGATATTACCATTATGAGCAACAGGATTGTAAACACCAGAATATAGGTATCAGGTTACTTGAGAATGTAAGTATAGATAGAATGATCTCCTAATTGCAGGTGTGAAATTTCAAAAATGTGCTAGTTTTTTATTAAAAGAAGAAACATCTAGGACGATAGAATTGTTATTTATCCAGTGGTGTTTCCTGGCAAATCTTGAAAGTTAAATACCGTGATTCGAATTTATTGTTTAATATCATGTAAAAGTTGCAAACATGTACGGAAATATTTTATTTATTGTATAAGCTCACACCACAATAATATTTGAATAAATTATTCATTTGACAAAGTACAACAGACAGGGTTTTAAACATAATTGAAACAGAACCCCATTACATAAGTTGTGTATACACTTTATGCAAATAAACTAAAAAATGTATATAACTAATACACAAAAATAGTAATTTTGATAGTGAGAAAATTTTTATATTTTTAAGGCAAATTCAGTAACAAAATTGAAGAAAATGTTGTAATATTTGAAAGGATTGTTTTTAAATTTCACACATCTTTTATTTCTATCCTATTGGACTGACATTCTTCGTCTAAGTTTCAACTCGCGAAATGTCTCCCTCTGAGATTTTGGATGGTTCGGTGAACTCGAATGCATCGATATTGCATAACAGACCAAAATCAACAATTGGTTGAAATAAAACACCAAGTTATTGTTTAAAGTATTTGTGGAAACCATCACCCTAATGATGAAAAAACGTATAAAGAATTTTTCTTTGAATTTAAGTTATTAGATCCAGAAAGTGTTACAATAAGCGATCTCTGGTCAAATTTGGTCAGTCCATTTTGAGTTCGGGGAGTCACAGAAAAGAATAGATAGTCTAAAGGTTTAACCTCCTCTAAAAACTACGATTTATATTACCACTATCAAAATCAACTCCATGTTATTATACTAATAATATTATTCTCGAACTTTAAATTATTTGCTAGCTTTGAATTGTTATGACGGAACCAATGATAAATAAATTTGTCGACAATGTACGCAATTTAATAAATGTTTTTAAAACACACAGTGTTAGCCCAATGATATTTTTCAGATTAAAAAAATCAGTAACAATATATTTTATATAATGTATAATAATATAAATGTAAAATATAAAATAACTTCTACCTGAGACTCACAATACCTACATACACCTTATAAGACTATGGTGACACACATTTACAAAGGGAATATGCTAAAGGAATTGTTTCACGAGAATGTTTATTACTAAAACCTTTTAGGTTTTATATAGTTATTAATATTTTCATTTCAATGTTATTTTCACATTTCACATTTAGGTTTCTAATTATTGTATATTGTGTATACTGTTATATTACCTTGTATATATTAAGAGGGTCATTGGGCGTTACCCTTAATGTAAACGGAACTGTTTCCTTTTAATAAACACATTCGGTTTTAACTAATTTGTAGACATGCACTCTAGCCTGTAACTCTCTATACTACCCTAGTAGAGAATTTTATAGTATTTAATTTCTCTATCGTTTTCCCGTACAACTGGGAATAGCTAAACTTTTAAACGATATATAAGAAGTGTACACCTATAAAATCCATGTACCTATCCAAATCCTAGGTTACTGATTTAAAAAACACAAGTTTTTTTGTTGCAAAAGTTACCTGTGTAACTAGCATCAAGATACATGGCTCAGAGGTGCTACGAGTGTTAAGCCTGACAAATGGCAGTGGCTTTCCAGCTACGGTTGCACAAACTAAAATTAACTACTAAACTTAACGTGGCTAAAATATGCTTCAACAACGTCTAAAGTCCATGAGTTTCTGTGGTTACTGACATGCTCTTTCACGTCTGAAATAGCTGTCTCCTCTAAACGTAACCCGTCTAAAAAATACAACAAAAATAATTTTAAGCTTCGTTGCAAAACTCAATTTGAGATTTTTACAAAACAAATTAATTTAAAAACTAAATTAATAAACAATAGTATTACACATTGCGTTTTACTTGGATTTGTTCACATCTCCATTTAGTATTGACTTTCATTCACTTTTAGTATTCTTTATCATCAAATTGATTTAATACTGTTTCCTTTGTTTCAGGTACATTAATGTATATATAGTATTTTCTCAAGTCCACTGTCACTAATATATTTATTTTCAACATTTAGGCAGTCGTGTCTATTTCAAAAGCACACTCGAATGAAAGAAGTATGGATTTTACTTGAATCAATTATGGGTTATAGGTTTTGCACCGGCAGTTTATGTAGTGAAAATAATAATGATCTTTATCATTAAAATTCACAAAACCCTATTTTAAGAATATTCATAGGCATCATGTAAAGAAATTTTATTCGTGTGTCAAATTAAATAAGAAAAACATTGGTCTGATATCAAGTTAATGGGTAATTTATGGGGATCCTATAGCTATTACTTATTGTTAACTCGTCGATAGACCAAATGCGAAAAAATGTCAACACTTCTGTCACCATGTAAACAAACTCCCCACCCTTGTTTAGAGTTAAGACTCGTAGGAGTTGAAGATGGAAAGTTGTGGTTTGAATTTTTAAATTGATTAACGGATAATCCGACAGAGCAAAAACTTGCACGCACATCTTAACGGCGCTGACAATCACCTGCGCCTGTCACTGTCTGCCTTGCATGCTTCCACGATATTATGATTCTAGCTAAATCGTCAACATTTCAAGAAAGTGTTAAATTGTGCCTATATACGAATTGAAAAACTTTAAGATCTTATTGATAATGAGAAGATTTATATATTTAACGACAAGTCGGTAATAAAATTTAAAAAATGTGGTAATTTTTGAACGGATTTGTTTATATTTTTGACATCTATATTTCTACCCTATTAGATTGAAATTATTCAGTCCAAGTTTCAACTCGCGAAATATCGCCCTCGGATTCCAGCTCATCCCATGAAATTAGGACTCACATATATATTTGTAGCATTAAATAAGTAAATAAATAACGTTTATGTGGGAATCATATCTGTAAAAGTAACAAAATACTTCCAGAACCATAATAATTGCAGTAGGTTTTGGGGGAAATGATAGAAAAGGCGAAATTTCTTACCAAAACCGCACTAAAAGCGGTTCTATAACACTAACAAACGATGGCATTTTGATCTATTCAAGTTTTTGTTGTAATTTCGCTTAGAAAGTTAGTGTTTATTTACGTGCTGAACTTCTACTTGAGTTAAACATTTAAGTGATTTCTTATAAAGGTCGCTTTTTAATTAACGTTTAAGGAATTTTAAAACATTTAATCATTTAATAATGTAGATACTCGTACTTCAGGTTTGTAGTTTTAATTTGTTGAAACCACATTTGAAACAAAAAATTTATTTACAGTTACTTTTACATTTACCCAATTTTGAGAAAAGAGGCAAAGAAAGAAGAATGAATAACAGAAGTAAGTTTGATTGTTATATTTTAGTTCGCAACACTGCTTCACAGTACTCTGAAACGTATGACAAGGAAACACGAGTCAAATGTTGTATCAAACTTGAGTTACCTTGTTATCTGCACTTTTAACGTTTTCGAAGGAAACGTTCGTTTGTAAACTTTTAAATTGTCGGTGTCAAAACATCGTTATTAATAATTTGGGGGATATAATTTGAGTAGAATTTCTTTCGATTCTATTGATCATTCATAAATGACCAGGAATATATTAAATTTTAAAAGTATAGTAAAATATTAACAGTAACATCTATATTGGTAGAGAAACTAGAAGTTGAATTATCTTTAAAGGATAATTATTATCTATCATTCATTTACTGCTTTTGTTTTGCATTGAGAGAGTTATTGTATTGTGTATCTAGTTTGAGTGTGTTCTGCTTTGAGAGTGCAATAGTGCCTGATGCTTGGCCACATGCGCCTTTACTCTCCACTTGCCCAACCTTGTTTCTAGTGCAGTGAAGTCATCTTCGGGTGGAATAGTGCAAGACCTGGTTTCCGTGACGGCAAACACAGAATTGTCAGCAAATACGGATACTCTTATGTTGTTGATAATTTGTTATTGCAGATGTTGAAAAAAGTGTCAATAAAGTATTGTAACGTACTAACCCTTTTTACCTCGGGTAAGTGTTTTATCTTTATTAAAAATGTGTGTTAATTACTAATTAACAAATTAATTACCTTACTTACCTGGACTCTAGTTCTAAGGTAATAGCTCAGGGAGATACTATCTGTCTATGACGCTCTTCTATCTTGAAGCTAGAACTAGGTTACTTGTGAAATAAAATTGGAAGTTTTAAAATACAAGTTAAACAATTTATTAATCAGTGACAAATTACAAAAGAACAAATGACAACAATGTGTCGGGTAATTAACTTTTTATTACCGCTAACTATTCCATACATATTTTAAATACTCGTTAACTTTTCAAATTTATATATATCGAGAAGATAGTAACTTAAGTTTTCCAATTTAATTTTTAGAAGTGAATATTCAAATGTGATTTCTGCCGTTCATGTGTTAACCGTTTATCAATTAAAATTCAACTTAGTTAACATTAAAATACATTTTCTTTATTATTATCTAAAACGTACCTGTTTGTGCACATTACTTGTAAAACACTATATCACATAACATGAAACACTGCACGTCGATTTTGTACACTAGTCACTGCACATCGCTTTTGGTATCAGCGCTCTTAAACAAAAATTATATAAACTTTTACTTATTTGGAACACATAAATAATCGCTTCTGACTTCTTGTATTGTTGCGTTTATAAAATTTGGTACCGGCCTTGACATCTTGAATTTTAAACACTGGCAGCTTACTAATTTCTAAGTTATGTCCGAAAATGCCATCTCGTCCGTCTCATTCAAAGACTTTTAGTGAATTGGGGTCGTTGCAAGGACGCGCTAACTGAAATTTTCAAACAAACTCCCATCCTTATTTATATATATGAATATTCTGATTGGTTCACAAGTAACGCCTAATGCTTACGTCACATGGTGTGATGTGGTTAATTACCGTAAGTTACTAACTCGTACGATATTTTTCTATTTCGCCCGCTAGGAGCGCACCACCTACGCTAGATTCACAATGTGCACCAATAAAACAAACTTTTTTTTATAATGGGACGATATAATTATTAAATAAAAATTAAATATATAAATGAATTTATATGTAACACCTTATTTTTAAGAGTGTTACAGTATCCCCGAAAGACTCGCTTTTATAACTTTAATAAAAACAATGTCGGATAATTTTGTTTGCGCTTATCTGTTTCAATAGACTAAAGATACTCCGAAATGTCCAAACTTTTGAATCAGTAAATTTTTACCGTTCAAAACAAAATATGAGAGACTTTTATTCAAAGATTTTACTAACATATATTAGGATGTATTAGACGTTGTGTGTCTCGCCGAAAGATACAACGTTGGCCACTGTAAAAGAGAAATAAGCGTATATAAATTTGTGTCGTTTCTATGTATTTTCTTGTATTCGTTATGAAATCTCCTTGCCGCCGAATAATGCAAAGGATATTATCGGAGCCATTGCATCACACATCATAGAAGTTACATTAAGCCACTCCTTACATTTGAGGTAACAAAAATTCCATAAATTGTTTTAAATGAATAAGATATTAACAACATTTTTAAATAGTATTACCCTTTTACAAAATTATTTTGGTCGATTTTCCTTTAGTTCTTTATATTGAATGAAAACTGATAGCTGAGATAGTCAATTGTTTTTCAGCAAGTAAGACCTTTCGTTTTCACTTAATTAAGTATATTTTAATTACAGTTAGTAGAAGAGTTCAAGATGATTACATGAAATTTGGAAAAATTATGACCAATAAAACTATTTTCAGTATAATTATTCAATACTATTACGTTAAATAATTTCTGTATTATTAAGCAATTGTGAGTGTCATTCATAAAATAAGAATATTTTCCAACAAAACAGATGGGAGCCTCCTGAAAGTATGTTATTTTGGCCTACCGTTTGTACACCAACCAGGAATATCCCTGCAGTTACTCCAGGAATTGAATCAATGTTATCTGACTACAGCTAAATGTAAAAGAAAAGTTTTGTTTTATTGGTGCCTATTTGTGAAGCTAGCGTAGGTAGCAATGGCTCCTAGCGGGCGAAATAGAAAAATAACGTACGAGTTAGTAACTTAATATTCACTTTAAACAATAGTAAAGATTTTATTTTTACTATTTCCTTTTATTACTATCTTAGCTCTTATAAAATACCGAATAATTAGGTAGATTCATAATTTTCGGGAGTCACACAGTTTGTTACTTTATAGTGTTTTTATTGTAATAATAAAATATACAATATAATATTCTACATCATATTTTTCTATACTTGGGTATTCAAACAATAATGTTCAATGCCGTTAAAATATTCTTGAGGATAACTCCAGTTACTCCAGCCTGATATCTCTGAAGTATTGTCTTGGTGAAATATTTCCCCATGCTTATCACTAACCAATCCACAGTTCTGGGGGAAAATATCCAAGGGGATGTAGAGTATATGTATTTTAACGACATTTTACAACCCGGAGAACAATACTTTTCAAGTAGTTCTTGGACCAACTCAGTATAGTAACTGTCTCACCTGTCACCAAGACATCCGTGCACCACATATTTAAATGAGTCCCAAGCTCTCTTTTGTTTTCCCTTCAGTATTTGTTCAAATTTAGGATCTTTAAAAATTACGAGAATTCGTGGTCCAACGAAAACACCTTTTTTAACTTTAGCATCACTCAGTCTTGGGAGTTTCCCTCTCAAGTGCTTGAAACCATTATCTTCTTGATCCATTGCCTCTACATTTCTTCATCAGTCACAGTTTAATGTGCAAGGAAGGTTCAATTACGACTTTAGGATCTACAAACGCTCACTCTGTACATTTTTTAACCGGGCTTGAGATTTCTTGCAGCACAGTCTAATTTTTTGTAATGAGACTTCCTGCCTCGGCTATCCCACACGCGTAAAACTCATCAGTGCCTTATATATCCGAATTTCATTCAGGGAGTAAAGCAATTACTTTAAAATCCCCATAAATTTGGAATTTCTGGTCAGGTTATTTATTGGGTTCTAGAAGCGCTGTTATATTTCATAGGTCTCCTTCATAGGAAATGCATGACCAACTGAAAAAGAAGGGTAAATGTTACCATTATGCAGCAGCACTGCTTTTACACTCAGTTTTGAGGCGTCTCAATATAGCCTACATTGTGCTGGGTCATGAGGAAAGAACAAGTTTTGATAGAGTCATCTTCTTCAGAGCCTTCATGATCAATCGGAGAATCATATCCCATAGTTGGTAAAATGTTGTAATGTGAAAAAGGTAGATGGAACACTTGGGTACAATGCTTTTTTATCAACCCTCCGCTTTTGTAGTGCAGAAAGTAATGTGAATGTCAGTTGGGTGTCACTTCCCTTTCAACCAATCTCTCAGAATCTCTCAATAATAATTGCAACAAACATGATGTTCCCAAGGCTTATACAGCTCATCCACTTTACACCAAAATAGTGCTGAGGAGCAGTTTCCCCAGTGAGCTGAGAATCTATTTCTGGACACTATATGTCACCACATATCTTAGAAACGTTTTCTACTACATTTGCACATTTACGCGGCATTCTGTAAAAAAAAAAACAAACTGGAAAACTAAAATATACATAGACCCCATCACCAATATTCCTAGCTAATAGTAACTAAACGATGACAAGAATCACAAGTGATAATATAGCTCACAGTATTTGATCACCGTACACAATGTAGCCAACATGGAGACACTTAATTCTCCGTCAACAAAAAATGATAATAACCTAAACCGTCACTATACTATATCAGCTAAGCAATATTTTCTACTGTCATATTTGTGTTAGATCACATAAATATCAACTAATTTTGAACTTGAAAAATTTCTTTGTCAATGATAACTGAGCTTAGAACATACAGTTCATTCACAGAGAAATAAGCAGACGCTGTTTAATGTACCTCAATATTCAAAACATAACCTAAAACAGCTTCCAATGAACATCCTATTTTATTTCTTACCAAAATTCTTCTAGTTCTAAAAACGTCACCAGTAAAAGTTTAGCTTTAGTGATGATTATCATAACCTTTCGTTATATTTCCCTGAGAAATGCAAATAATTGTAGTATTTTCTTTTTCATAATAAATATAAAAATACAGTTATGTTTCCAAAAGATTGAATTAAAAAATAAGGTAATCCAACGGACATAATGGAATTTGTATAAATAGTAGAATAAAAAATTACCCTTTCTTACGGAATTTTGGAAGAAGGTTATCATATTAAACCGTCGGGTTACTCAGAAAAATAATTTCTCTACTTTTCCTCTCTCCTTGTCTCATGTGAGTTATTCTCAGTGTTTTATGTAACCTGCAGTTCGTTCCTAACCTGTTTTGCATGTGTACGCTAGCACAGCATACCCAGGTACTTAAGCTGTATTAATCGGCTAACCGTTGTGTTTGTTACACGTTTTGATATAAAACCACTGTATGCTACCATTAGAAAGTTATCAGAATAACCAGATCGTTCCATATCATATTTATAGGGTACTATTTTTTTGGTCTCTTCTATTTTCCTGCCACCTAAAACTAACCTTCTTCAGGACAGATATTCGTCGTTATAAGACCAAGCATTGCTTATCCAATATGAGACATCCCGCTCCGAGCAATCTCTAGTTACAGTCTAAAAGATTTAAAAACAACCAATACATTTTATTGTATTCCGCCTATTCGTCTTTATTAGCTTCAATACCCACACAAGTGTACATTTTGAGTCTTCTTCGATTTATTTTTCAGAAATAAACAATACACATTGAGTTTAAATCATAAAAAGTATCGAAAGCAATTGAGTCTCGCTTTATTTTTTTTATATCGAAAAGTTCATATATCCTTGTTACCGTCAGTAAAGAATTTCTGAAGTGTCAGATAACAAGGTGGCCAAAGTGTCATACAGCTGTAGACTTGTTCTACTTCCGGAAGTGACAAACTACACGTAACAATCTAACTCCCAATCTCTCTCTTTACGAACTTGGATGCAATCTTAGTACGAGCAGCCCTTTAGAGTTTTTATTAACTGTATTGGAAAATCACCGACGTTAATATTGTACTTAAACCCTTTCATATTACTACGGACGTTTTTCTTTCAAAGAGAAGCTGATTTAAAACAAAATAAGTACGTTAACTGAGTTAGTTTAGTTGTGTCTAACTCGAAATTTATAGGAGCATAACTTTTGGTTTATTCTCAAACGACGACTGTTTAGTTATACATCAGCATATCTTGGAAGCACGCAAGACAGACAGTGATAAGCGCTCGTGATTGTTAGCGGCGCTAAGTTGTGCGTGAAAGTTTTCGCTCTGTCAGATTATCCGTTAATGAATTTCAAAATTCAGAGCACGACTTTAACTTTCCATTGTCAAGTAGCCTGTAAAAAAGTGCTACGGAAGTTTGCTTACAGCGTGGCGTGAGTAGCTGACAAGTACTTCTTCCACCTTACCTTTCTCCAGTTTGCATGGTTTAAGCTAGTAGCTTGAACGTAACACATAATTCTATTCAAGATCGTGGAGAGTTGTTAATCAGAAAATTATTTTGTGTTCTTAGAGTATAAAATGCATTTAGATTTAAAATTGATAAAAACTTCTATGCGACGGTTACGGAAAGCATTGTACGGCAAATATAACCACCTAATAGTGCTCTCGGTTGGGAAACTGTTTTCTTTAAATTTTAGTTTAGCAGAGCGAAAACCTTCTTGATGGAATAATAACATAAATATGTAAAGTATCTAAACATAAAGAATATTTTAATGGCATTGAACATTATTGTTTGAATACCCATAAGTATAGAAAAATTAGATGTAGAATATTATATTGTATATTTTATAATTACAATAAAAACATTATAAAGTAACAAACTGTATGACTCCCGAAAATTATGAATCTACCTAATTATTCGGTATTTTATAAGAGCTTAGATAGTAATAAAAGGAAATAGTAAAAATAAAATCTTTCCTAGTTGTTTAAAGGGAATAGTATTTACAGCATTTAATTCTATGTGGTTCCTAAAGAGTATCAGACCAGCTTAGGTAAGTTTTTGTTCAAAATAGAAATAAAGATGTGTAAATTATTATTACCAATTTATTGAACCTACCGTGAAATGCTTTATTGAGATATAAATTATTGAATACAACCTATACCAAATATTTAATAATATTTTAACTCAGTGTACAATAAATAATGTAACACATCCTAAGTATTAAAATACCTATTCTAAAACGTAAACTGTATAGTGAAATCAGTTGTGGTATGAAATCCTAATTTAAATTAGAATAGTTATATACAGGACATATATAAATCACTGTGGTAGAGCTTGATGAGTTTATTTGAAATATCAGCTTCCCCTAGTTCAGGTCTCTGTTCAGGTCTCTTAATATTGGCATTTACATTTAAAAAAAAATGTTTGCAAATATCATACGGTAAATGTTAGCACAATAAAAAGTCTCCTCAATAATCTTTAAAAATATAATTTCAAATCTGCTTTTTCAGTTGAAATAGGTGCTTTAAGAAACAAGCCCTTGCACTTTAGGCGTTGCTAAAGCACATTTAAGCCACCTTGAGTTTAGTAGTTAATCTTAAATTGTGCAGCCGTAGTTCGAAAACCACTGCTATTTGTCAGAGTTTAGATTCGTAGCAACTCTTAGCCATGTATCTTGATGCAAGGCACACACTTATCAAACAGGTAGCTTATCCAACATGAATGCCATGTTTTTTAAATCATTAAATGTAGATTTATTTAAAATCCAGGATTATATTATTTATGGACATTGGAACGCATTTAAAGGTCCCATACCTTTGTTTTGGAATATATCTTTTTATACCTAATTTATTTACATAATACGATAAACTGTATATAGGTTTAGTTATATAATCGTAATTACGATGCCGAAAGTAGAATGATTACTAATTGTAAATTAGGATTAAATTACCACAAGGCGGCTCAGTTGTGCAATGGGTAGAGTACTTGAGTAGTAACACAATGATACTGGATCCGATTTTAGGTAGGGTGAAATAACAGTGTATTTTTCATCCCAAAGTCTGTAAACTCTAGTTTACAAAGGACCAAACGTAGGACAATGGTGGACGGTAGCGCTGACCATATTCCATCTTTGAATGCAGTTAACCACAAGTTACGCTCTACCCCTCTTCTCTCGCTTCCTCTCTTTTACTTTCTCAAGCCAACTTACTCGTAAAAAACGTATTTTTCATTTAAACATCTCCTAAGAGCATTATTAGACACGATTAAAGGTAGCTATGTTTAAACAATAAAAGTTTCGCGTTAGCTGGTTTGATTGATTATTATGCCATTCTCACTCATTCGTTGGAAATATATTTGTTATATTTTATCTTACTAATAATATTATTTCTGTAATTTATTTGAAAAAGCTATTATTCTTTTTTAGAAATATGATTTCAATTCGTTTTTTTATTCAATTGTTAAACTAAAGTAGAAGGAAATACGCTTATAATTTTAAAATCTAGAATAAGAGGGTTGTCAGAGTCAAGTAACAGGTAACACAGCCCCTTACCACCTCCACCTAGAAACTGTGTCCATTCCAGTTAAATTATATCATTTAAACAAATAATATTTACCTAGTGCATTTCGCAAGGAAAGGGGGAAATATAGGTGGTGGTAACCACTAATGTGGATCTCAAATTGAGTAAATTGCTGAGCTCTTACTACGCAAATACCTCCTTAGTAACTAACCTAAGGGATAAGACCACAGCGCTAATACGCTTAAAGTGGGTAAAATGAAATACGCTCAAACCTCACGCACGCGCACGCACATATTAAAATGTGTTTGTATATTCATCCCCCTTGTTTTACAACCTTTGTAGGGTAAAATAGGAGAAAATATGGATGGTTTGACAGTCTCCAACCATAATCTTTTCATAAATGTTCGTAAGCTTGCTACAGAAAACTAACGGTCATGAAGGATATAGAAGTTTGTTTCTCATTTTTTTATTTGACCTATGACTACATATAAGCTATGCTAATGAATTTATACGTTTATGTGTGCAAGTTGTGCAGAATGATCAAAACCCCTCAAGTAAGGTAAATATGGAAAAACTAGGTTTAACAAGAAATATTTTGGGATAATTTTTACAATATGTACTTCCCAGGAATTGAATGTTTTATACACAAACAAATAAATATCCCACGCAGGAAGGCAAATGCTGGAACAACATTTCCTCCAAAAGGTAATTAAAACTCATCGTCAAAATAAATAAAGGCAGAGTCAAATAAAATAAATCACTTGGATTCCTATATTTGTTGTTGCACGCGATTGATGGAACGTAGGACCAATTACAGCGGGATGTGATTGCTATCTGGAAAATACAGTAGTTAAAATTACAGTTGCTAAATACCAGAGGTAAACTTTTGCCAATACGCAATTGTATGCATCATTGTAACAACAGCTGTGTGTGGTTAGACTTTCAGCTTTGTGATATAATTCAAAATAAATAAAAAATATAAAATGTTTTAGAAATAGAATTCTTTTTTAATTTCTAAATTATTTTCCACATTTTATTTATAAGATATTATTAACGGTAACAATTATAACAAGAAACAATTTGTAACTCAGACAACAATAATTAATCATATATTAGAAATAAGGTTTCGGTTCCCTATTCTGAATATAGAGAATTCATCAACATTGTATAGATGACTTCAATTTTTAATAATAATTTATAGCACTTGTTTTGAAAAACAAACTGTAATTTACAGGAAACCCAACATATCTTAGTAATAACTATAGGGTTATAAACTGTTAAAATAAAATATGAAACAATAAAATAAATCATAGTATTACCTCTTGCGTTCTTTTTCTCTTTCTCTCTCTCTCACTCTTTCTCTCTCTCTCTCTCTCTCTCTCTCTCTCTCTCTCTATCTATCTATCTATTTCTCTCTCTCTTTCTCTCTGTCTATACTTTACTTTCCCTAACATTTACGCTGTTTTTTTCATTATTAAAACAATATAATAAACGAATCGTACACGATTAAAACATCCAAGTAAAACAAAATATACAAAACTTTACATAAGACACTTATACAACCCGAAACTCATAGTTACAGCCAATCGCACTATTCTCGCTAACATAATTCCATACTGGAGTTTGTGTATGACTTCGTTTAACACAAAGGGTTGATATAATTTATTCTCCGTCACACGCAGACTTCTGTTGATCGAAGACGACGTTAAAGTCTCTGGTTTTAACAGAGAACAAGTTTATATTTTTCAAAGTATTACGAATGTATTTCTAAAGAAGGTAAGTGTGTTACGAAATTTACACGAAAAAATATAATATGAAGAATATATTGTAATACAATTTTGTGTTTTATTTTATTATTAGTTGCACAATTTTGTATTTATATGCAAGCAGTGAGACGTTGAGAAATAATTTATTCGAATAACTGATACTTGAACAGGTCTTTGTAAATATCTTTTTTCAAAGGTTTATTTTAAAGTTGCTTGATGTAATCATCTTGAATTCAATGTTTAAACTATCATTAAAAAGAACTTAACTAAGTGAATAAGTAATGGCTTACTTGTTGTCGCGTTTCAAAACATTCGTTCCTTTTACGAAGCTAACCCTCTACTGTTTAGAAGGTTGGAGGTAAGAGTTGAGGGTTAGATTCGTGAAAGGAACGAATGTTTTGAAACGCGACAGCAAGTAAGCCATTACTTATTCACTTGATTATGTACTTTTGTTTTTTAAGATATACTTTTTTCAAATAATGAAACTTTAATGTAATATTCTTAATATTCCGGTCTCATACAGTATATTATGCTTGAACTTATTTGTTAGTTTTGTTTAGTAGAACACAAGAATAATTTTAGCCCTATATGAGATAGTCAGTGATAAACAAGGCCTTACTAAATAGTGGTACACAAGACCTCAATAAATTGAACAGAAATCATGAGGTAATTCAATCCCAATGGTAAAGATCGTATATTACAGAAAATAATTTACAAATATCTATAAATATGATTTTAAATAAACCTGTGTGTTTTATACACTTATAGACTTTTGATTGGAAATATTTGTTTATAATTTTTTTTAAACTACTATAAAAATATTTTGTTATTATTTTAAAGAAGAGATTAATACATCTTTTAAATATCTCTTATAACGCTGCATGTATTGACAAAAATAATTTGTCAGGGTACAAAAGTATGCTGTCTACAAAGCAACGAATCCAAGATAACTCCGCATCCTGACAAATGATGTGGCTCAGAAACCGGGCTTTGTAGTGTTGAGATTTATTAGGCGTTTAAAAATGAGAATCCTATTTGCCCCGGCTCATTTGCCTCGGTTTTATGTTACACTTAGACGGAGGATTTGATTCTTGTAGGAGTTTGAGTGTTATTGTTGAATTACCTAAGGTTCTTTACTCGACGGCGTTCAAATTACATGTTTAATCTCAAGAACATTGTTCTTGCCAAGAGGTTAATTTAACAGTTTAACTGATTTGTGTTTGTAAAAGAGTTTCCATAGAACGTTAGGACTGAAAGGGGCGTATTGACAGAAATGTTGAAGCAGAAATGAAGCTTGGGAAAACCGACGAAGGGTTATCCTAAGGGGGTCTACATTGAAGAAATTGTTAACGGAAGATAGCTATATAAAAGGTCTCATCAGACGAACATGACTAACATATATAAGTCATTGATAACTGAAATTAGCAAGGAGAAAGCGATTAATTCACTATCTTATCAGATTCCAGTGGGCTCATAAAAAATTAAAAGGGCTATTTACCTTTTATTTATTTATTTTTTTGCTATAAAAAGTCAAAGAATATCCATATTTAATTTAAGCGAAAAATAATAATAATAATATATACAAATTTAAAAATAATATGAATACACCAAATGACATACAACTGGCCTATTATCCAAAAAGACATTTGTCGGGTAACATTGAAATATATTTTGGTGGGTAATCTTCGCAATATATATATATATATATATATATATATATATATATATATATATATATATATGAACAATCTCGTTCTGGAGCTTGTTACAAGTACAGCATGACTGAGTTTTTCTATCCTTGATTTTTGAGCAAACCTCTTAGTGACCATAACCTCTCATTTCTTTTAGCGCCGGTTCGTCTGGAGCTCCACGGATAGGCTTGACACCAGCCTTGATGTCAAGTAGTAGACTTTGTAGAGATGCACACATTTGTGTACATTTGTCAACTGCCTTCCCAATAAAAACTACTGCCTTCCCAATAAGAACTACTGCCTTCCCAATAAGAACTAATGCCTTCCCAACAAAAACTACTGCCTTTCCAATAAGAACTACTGCCTTCCCAATAAGAACTACTGCCTTCCCAATAAGAACTACTGCCTTCTCAATAAGAACTACTGCCTTCCCAATACTTCATATAAGAACTTTCTGTTCAGGGCTTGTAAATAATACAGTAACTTATTCCGGCTGAATCAAGATCGCCCTAACTCTCATTTATCATAGCAAAGATTTTCCGTTGTTCTTCAAAACAATAAATTTTTACAGTATATTCTCCTTAATATATACATGTATATAAACTAAAAATTAATTGGGAAAGTATTAGTAATATACGTAAACCAATATTTCAAATCAAAAACAACTATTCCAAACTTGTAACGCTAGTACACGAGCGGGGTGTAACACGCCCAAGGCCACTTTGACGATTTATACGAAGCGACTGTGAGACGTTAACTAGTGGATCTATTGTGAGCGAGTAGAGGACGGAATAGTGGAAAGGTACCTATTTCTGAAAAGCGTCAGGGTAAACGAAAAACTGCCGTTCTCACGGAACATAGAATGTCTTGGATGGATTCCACCCCGGCGCGTGTACTTATTTTAATGGTGCAATACTTGAAAACCTAAATATACTGTTCTATCCTAATTACAACACACCTGAGCACGAAACGCAGTGTGAAAGGTTTGTACATTAAATGTAAAGAAAATAATATAAAACTCCAACTCCAGTTTTAGAATAATAACAGCATATGAAAGACGTTACGGAAACATTTTTCATTTATTTAACCTTTATGTATGCATTAATAAGATGAAATTGATTCGTTCTTGATATTTTACAAAACAACAATTCTTATCCGCCCCAACCCGCAAATAATTCTAAAACAACATAAATCACTTTTATTTCTGGAGCTGGGTTATCCGGCCTGACTGGAAGCAGAGGAGACAATTTATCTTCAGCCTGACGCTATCTCTGATTGTAAACAAATAGAAATAGTATACGTCCCTTCTAGTGTAGCGTCTGATAACATAAAAGCCTATGTGCTCTTGAGACGGAGTGTTTGTAATTATAAATGATTTATTTGTAGGTATTTGTAAGTACCAGTGACTTCTGATATCATTACTATCGTGACACGCTTCTCCTAGTAATCAGCTGTTAACAACAATTTGAGAAGTGAAATTTTAAACACGTTCAAAAGAATCTTTAAGGAAAATTTTAGTAAAATATAATTTAAAGCAATAAAATTAACAAATATAAGTACAATTTAATAATACAAATTGCTTCACAATATAAATAATTTATAGATGATGTAATTCTTGTTCTTAGATATTCTGCAAAATTTCATTTAAAAATATTTATAAAACAATATGCAAAAATATATTAGTATCCTTAAGAACTTTTATAAAAAATTCGAATTATATAAACATAAAACCCAAGACAAATCAATAGTAGTACAGATTCAGATTGAACCTAAACATAGTATTATATTTCGAGTGCTGGATGAGACAGCGACAGTTTAATGCCTAGTTTCGTTCGTAGTTGCAACTGTAGTGACCTTATTGTGACTGATTGTTCAGGAACTTAAAGTAGCTCATTAAGTGTTATTTTAGCTGCTGACTGTGCAAGAGATATCAATATCATAGATTATTGAGAAGCAAAGAATATTGTTATAAGAAAATAATCTTGTTGTTTAAATGTTTTGACATTAATAAATATTACAACATATTTTAGGAGTATTTTATGGTATAGTAGTATACGTTTTATGATCTATGGTAACTAAACATGATTTAGTGATTGTTTGACTACTATTGTCGTGTTGACGTGTAGTTGAGTAATTCCGTTGTAATTCAGTATGCTGCATAGATATTTGTTGTTTAGTTATTGTGGAATCGGTTGTTTTTAAAAAAATCTTTTGAAAGTACTTTATGACAGAGCTGGTAAATATGTACACCATGTTGAATATGCCAACCGATCCAAGGCTTTTGCCTAAACATACAGGGGTAGGTATATTTCGAATCTTGTGCTAGGTTACCGTGAGAAAGTGTGTTCCGTCCATTCTTGGAGAACACACGGTAGGAGGAGGCCGCATAGGCTTGTAGTCGTTAAAATTTGTGTTTTAGTCATAATAATTTAATTTTCAAAATTTATTTACAACGGGAAATTGTTTTATTAGTGACATTTTTACGTTTAGTTTATTATTTTCATAGTTTATATATGCTATAAAAGTGTGCATGTGTAAATTAATATATACCCTATAAAACCTAGGTTTAGGTGATTGCCAAGGTATACTTTTAAATTTAATTTTTTTAAATATTTTTCAAATATAGTAAATATCAGTAAATATAAGATACCAGCGTCCATTAAGCTAGCTTTGTCTCAATACTTTTTAAAAAGATGTAAACTTCTGTATTCTAATTTGTGAAGTAAACACGCGTAAAAAAGGAATTGTAGAGTGTAACTATCTGAGTATTAAAACTGTTTCTAAATTAAATCTTTTATTGTTAACACAAACGAGAAATTAAGTGTAATCTATCAGTTAGAACGAATAAACAGACAAAAGTCTGCCTTAGTTAGTTGTAATACACCATTATTAAGGAAAACAATTGGCACGGTGAATCTCTGCAAGTATAAAGAATAGAGGTAGTGAATAAAGGTGTCAAAAATTTTATAAATATATAAATCATACTACTACCATTTGCAAAATATTGTAGGGTTACAAGTTGAACCCCTAATTTGATTGCCAGAAAAGGACACACAGAAATGATTCAATCATCTTCCAATATAAGGGTGCACTAAGAGTCTGGACGTAATAAAATCCTTTCTGGATTCGATTGCGAATGGACGAGTTCGCAATGCTGTTAATTTACTTTTTCTTTATATTGATCTGATGGTTTTCATTTTCTTACTGTTGATGTAATATGTGTGTAGAATTTAAATTATTTGTGGTTTTTTTCTAGGAAATTATTATGGCACCTAATAATAACTCACGTGGAGCCTAAATTATTCGTAAGATTTGGTTTATTTCGTTGCAATTTCATGTCTTAGGCGCACATACGATAAAATATTAAGGTAGTAGAATGCTCTATAACCATCATATTAAATTAATTAAAGTTAATTTCACTAGAATTAAAATTTAATTAGGATGTAGGAGAGTTAAAGCACTAACCAAGAAGAGACATAAACAATAAATTCTGTTGTCTCAGGTACGATAGGAGCGAATAGGAATAACTCAGACACAGCATCCACGGCACGTAATGTGATAATGCCTGTGGTAGGAAGGATAGTGGTGTAAACCTAACACGGCACAGACGCATTACTCTGGTCACGCTCATGGTAGGATTGACACAAACGGTTTTAATATTAGACCGAAAACTGAGACTGAATTCTCATTGCTGTATTAGTTTTACTTACTTTCTTTTACAAAATTATCTCATGGTTTTAATATCTTTTCTGTTCATTTAACAGGTGTGTACAATTAAAATCATTTGTTGAATTTTTCTTGGAAACTATGATGACAGTTAATAATAACTCCCTTGTGTATAGCCTGAAGTATAATAGGAGGGTATAGGAGTAACTCACACACAGCACCACGGCAAATACTTTATTGTATATATATATATATATATATATATATATATATATATATATATATATATATATATATATATATATATAGTTTACCAACATACCTACACGTATGCTAATTTTACAATCGATTAATTAAAATTGTTCTATAAAATTCACGATTGCTTCACTATTCTGTTGCAATCGTTTTGTGTTAATCATATGAATATCTGGTATGTTCATTTGTCCTTAGATTTGGCACCAATCTGCTTAGAATTTCTTCAATTTTCTTGTCTACTTTTTTGTGGCTTTAATTTTTCTGTTTATAATTTTATATACAGCTAATTACAATTCTCCTCTTTTTATTTAATCTCTATGACATTTATTACTTTTTTAAATTGTATATTATTCTTTGTGGTGAGTTTAAAACTATGTTATTACCTTTATTAGTTTATTCCCTATTTATGTTCATATTTTTGCATTTTAAATTCTCTCCTAGTTATTTATATAATTTTTCTCAATATAAAATTTGCACTACATATGAGACTTATATAGTTATGTTAGTGTTTTCAGTTTTTAATTTTTTAATTTAGTAATTTTGTAGAGGGGTTAACAAGTTTTGTATTACCTTTTTTATCTCAATATTCATATTTTTTCATATTCTCGATTTATTTAACCACATATTTTCACTTAAGGTGTAGGTATTGTTTTTAAAGTTCTCTTTATTGTTAGTGAACATATAAATTGTTTGACAAAAATTATATGAAATTATAAGTTATATATTTTCATTCACCTGATGAATGGTGAGTAATTTCAATGATAATTATTGCATATTTATACTTTTTACATATATATAGGGTTGTTAAATTTTTAAAGTGTGCAAAAACTACTCCATATGATCACACGAATCGCGATACGAAATTAGAACGCTTTCCTCTATTCATTGGTAGCGTTGATTCCATTGTAGTTGTTGAATAAACAGTTCGAATTACACTTACAGAATCGGTGTACTGTTTGCACTATGGAACTTTTAATTGCATGGAGTTACAGGTTCTTATTCTCAAATTAGTATTATTTGTGGGAAAATGCTCTACGATTTCTCAGGTGAAAAACTGTTTTTAATCAAATACATAAATACAACTGTTAAATATGTTTCACTGTTTAGCTCGTCTAGGACGTTTTCTTGAATAATGCATGAATGTAAGGTACGCGTTTGAAATTGAAATGCAAAAGTCGTTATTTTTTTATATAAACAAAAATGTTTTCTTCAATTTTAAGTTCAGATATATTGAAAATATTTTAAAATGTTCAATATTTTAAACTTTACCACATGTTTGCGTTATACAAGGGGAAACTACATAGTGTGTGAGTGCTAAGTTATATTAAAGCTAAGTTATATTAAAATAATTTTTCTTCCCATTAGTTTGTCAATTTTTTTATTGTAAATGTGGGTTACGCCAGGCTAGGCATTAGATTCGGCTAGGTTGTTATTACTTTAGTTAGGCTACAATATTATATATGTAAATGTAGTTTAGGTTAGATTTACATTATTAGCTATTTTTTAATGTTCTAAATGTAGGTTAGGTTAGGTTATGCTACAGATTAGATTAGGCTACTATTATTTTGATTTGACTTTAGCTTTGCATTTTGACTTTATCTAAACATATAACTTTTCCTAGACAGTTCAGGTGCCTCTAAAGTAGTATTTGCTTTAAAATATATTGTTTGCCAACATTTTACGTTATATATTACCATAATAAAGAGTCTTCTTATTGAGTTTTAAAAATATTCTTTCAAATCTGCTTTTTCAGTTGAAATATGTGCTTTAAGAAACAAACCCTTGCACTTTGGGAGTTGCTAAAGTACATTTAAGCCATGTTGAGGTTAGCTGTTAATCTTAGTTTGTGCAACCGTACTTCGAAAAAAACTGCAATTTGTCAGACTTAACACTCTTAGCAACTCTTAACTTGGTATCTTGATGCAAGGCACACACGTCAAATGGGTAACTTATCCAAGATAAAACGTCTTTTTTTGAATCAGTAACTGGATATTTATTTTAAATCCAGGATTTTATTACCTATGTACACGACAACCTTTAAAGATCCCATGCCTTTGTTTTCGAATATATATTTTATATATTTCTTTTTACCTAATTTATTTGTATAATAATACAGTATACTATATTTAGGTGTGTTTATATAATCGTAATTAGAAGGCCGGAAATAGAATGATTACTAACTGTAAATTTAGATTATAATTCCACAAGGCGGCTCAGTTGTGCAATGGGTAGACTACAAACCCAATGATCCTGGGTTCGATGTTTATTAGCATGAAATAACAGCGTGTTTATCATCTCCCGCTAAGCAAAGTGGAAAAAAGAGTCACAGGACCAAATTTACGAGAGTGGTGGAGCATATGCAATCTTTGAATGCAAAGATTAATAGCCGTTAGGTTAGGTTGATAGGTTTTCATTTATATTGTGTGTGTATGTGTGTGTGTGTGTGTGTGTGTGTGTGTGTGTGTGTGTGTGTGTGTGTGTGTGTGTATGTGTGAGTGGGTATATGTGAGAGGGGGAGAGAGTGTGTGTATATGTGTGTCTGTGTGTGTATGTGTATGTGTGGGTGGATGTATCTGAGAGAGAGAGAGAGAGAGAGTGTGTGTGTGTGTATATGTGTATGTGTGGGTGGGTGTATCTGAGAGAGAGAGAGAGAGAGTGTGTGTGTGTGTGTGTGTGTGTGTGTGTGTGTTTGGGTGGGTAGGTGAGTGGTTGTGAGAGGGAGGGAGTGTGTGTGTGTTAGGAGAGATAGAGCGAGTGAGAGTGAGCATGGGAGACAGACAGACAGTGGAAAAAGGCAGACAAGAGAGTAAGAGTGACCGAGAAGTAGTCTGATAAAGAGGGAGGAAAAGAGTGTAACAGGGAGATAAAGAGAGAAAGAGAGAGGGAGAGAGTGAGGGGTGGATAGAGAGAGAAAGATATGTAACGAGAGGGAGAGAGAAAGAGAGAGAGACCGACACAGAGATAGGCTGAGAGCTAGAAAGGGTGTGACAATTTTTGGCAAATAGGGATTGACGCCAAGTAAACAAATGTCTTGAAAAATTTCTATTATCTTATATGTAAAATAAGTTGAAATTTTATAATAAAGTTTAAAATATTCCCTACGCAAGACACCCTTATTCAATTTCGTGGTATATATTATCATTCGTAATTGCATTGCCAAGTTTTTATAGAAATAAAATTGTAGCTTCAAACGCCACTCCCAATCTGTCGTAAATTTGTCAACGATAACATTTTTGGCAAATGATTAATGTCTCCAAATTTGTTATTCTCCCTCCCTCACGTTTGGGCCACCTGCGGCTATTTCAACACATAACACTTACGTTCATCGTGTAATGGTTATTTTTTAAGTTTCACGTCAATTCACAAATGTCACAAACGACAAAAAAAGTAATGGAATTTTATACTTATAATAATTACAAAACATACTTTTCGAGCCATCGAGGCCAACCTTGGAAGCTCGTAATAAGAAGTAAGAAGTAAGTATAATTACAAAACACCCCTTCACAAGTAACGTAGTATAGGTTTTAACATTTAATAGATTTTTTATGCCAGGTAATTGTAACCCTTAAATTCCTAATATATTTACAATCATTTGTACATCTACTTCCAGCCTAGTTTAATAGCAAGCTTTTATTGTGCATAAATACGGGCGATGTTAATACAAGTAAACCCATATTGACACAATTAGCATCAGCACACATGGTATTTGCCTAATCATGCCGACGCGGGTGGCAAAGAAAGACTAATGTAATCGCATTAAATAAATAGGCTACAAGTTTAATTTGTGTAAGAACGATTGGTTGAAAGTAGCGCAGGAGTAAATAGCACAGCTATATGTAGCTAAAGTTGGGAGACAAGGAGATTGCCTTCAGTATTATGTTAGAGATAAAAAGTAGGAATTAAGTACAAATTTAGTCAGTAGCGTGGCAGTGGAAGTCAAAAGGGAATCTGGATTTATGATTTGTTTTGGTTTCAAGATTTTGTGAATAAATATATACGTTGGGAGTAGAACTAATTAGGTTGAAATGTATAAAGCCAGCAATATTGCTTATAAGGATCACATCTTCCTATTGTATGTCTCGGTGAACATATATTCCAAATTAATCACACACGGGAAGAGCACGTCTGGGTAAAAACCCGATGATTTTCGAATTTCAGCCTTCCTCTACAAGCACTGAGTCCAACTGTTAGGCACTTTAGTGTCATTAATATGTAATTTGGCATGGTTCATAAGTAAATCAAAATTCTAATGGCATTAAACGTTTGTGTTTCAAGAACCATAATTAATCAATATTGGGTCTCCCTCAGAGCATTCCGACTCGCTACAAATGCTTTAGGTTAAGGATTGGATTAGATGAAAACAAATTTAAAAGTGTCAAACGTCTCATAGTTTTTCAGTACATTGAATATAAAGAGATATAGTGTCGATAATTTCACCTCTTGTATCTGCTTTAGGTAAGTGATATCAAAAGCAGTTGTTTACATGTTACACATGTTTTGGTTATACAGAGGGACCAAAAAATACATGATGTTTTTTAATTAACAGTACTTATTTATTATTATGTTGCTAATTAGAACTTATATTGCATTAAAATGGTTATCTACACTTTTGATTTACGCCACAAAGAAAAGAAAATTCACAACAGCTTAAATATCTGGCGACCTTGGAGGCCATAGAATATCACCGACACGCCAAATGAGCCTTCATGGAATAATACAACGTACCAAGGTCATTGCATTTCTAAAAGTGTGCGCAGTGGTGCCATCTTCCTGGAAATAAACATTGATTTGATGAAATTATGAGTCTTAATTCAAAATTGTTCGCATTGACTCACGAGTTAGACCTAACTCACACGCATGGTTTCTTGCCAACCGACTTGGGTTAGGATTCAGAGCTTGCTTAACCTTTTCAATATTTTTCGGCGTCCTAGCAGACTTATTTCGACTAGAAAACTTCTACTGTAGAATACGTCCCGTTGTTCTCAAGTGGTTAACCCACCTGGGAATAGTATTCCGGCAAGGAACGATATCATTGCGCCCAAGTGGAAAGTAAACATGAAAAATCCGATATATAGCTCTGATAGACTCACTATTTCGCACAAAGATATCGTAAGCAAACATACCATGTTCTGCCGTCCTCTGCCCCATGAAAAATGAAATCGCATCATGCGTAGAGGTATGCGATCAAAGTCCGTGTTTGTACTAGGCATTTCGAAAACGTCTGCCTTTTTCGGTCTCTCTGTATAAAAGGTTACCCTATAGAACAAGGTACTTCATAATGGTGCTTGCTTGGTGTTATTATACCCAATGCCGTTTTTTTTAATAAGCGTTAATTTATACTTGATGGTAAAATAAGTGTATTTTATACTAAGCAATTCCTACCTATAAAGTAACATAGCCACAGACTTTAAAATGTTTTACGTAGAAAGAGCTAAGAAATATTTTAATGGTTGTAAACTTTAAGTATATCCATTAATTTTCTCTTATTTATATAACACTTTAATTAACTAATGCTAGACCAGTATTTCTATGATACGTTACATTGCCTGAAACAAAACATGTTCTTAGGTGTTATACCTGTTCGGCCACACATTAATATTTGTTATATAGATACTTTACTTTTCTGAAAGTAAATACTTCCTTGAAATGTATCAAATACTATTATATATAAACAAAATTACTGAGTATTTAAATACAAATATATATTTTAAAGAAAAGGGATGATTATTAAAATTATTCTACTGGTATTGTTCAATTATTTCGTTACGAATTAGTAATATGAGGATTGTATTACAAGTGATAATCTTACCAGTTAGATTACATTGCTGATAAAATACAACAAACAAATCGATTTGATGGAGGCACCCCGGCGGTACCTTGGGTCGGAAATGGAGAAAGCGTTACCATGACGACTACATTAATTATTTATTTCCCTCTATAATTTAGTACTATGCGTAGATTTTATAGAAGCATAGGAGCTTAGAATCAGTTCAGTAATGTTTAACCTCAAAACCTCACGGTACCGCATTTGTGTATTCATAAAAAAGTGACAAAACATTATCTACGAAATATCTTTATATTTCATAAATCCTTAAATCGTACACTTTATTCAAATAGATAATATTTGTATATTGGTCCATATTATCAACGTAAAGTATTTAGGGAAAAGTAAGAAAGTATATTTATTGATTGAATATATTTAGAGGTAAAAGGGTACATCAATAAAACTAGGGAACTTTGTATTGTATGTACTGTATAACGCCAAGTTTAATACTAGTTTGTATGTCTGTATATGGGCAATAGATCTGGCAATGTCGTGAGAAATTCTCCAAGGTCATTAATTCCTAAGATTAAAGTAAAGCATTTTTTGAAATTTATTACATTTTTTTGTCCTTTTTTTAAAAGTAAAAAGTATGTGTCTCCTTCCATAAATACCGAAATCCATTCAAGATTACATTAGGCCTGCAAAGTAGTTATACGTGTTACCATTAATCCAGTTTTTTTAAATTTACTTAATTATTGTTTTCCCCTATAGGCCTGACAAAAATTTTTTTTTAACTTGATTGAATGAATAACAATGTATTTTATTAGCGATTGAATTTGTACAAAATACTATGAGGAATACAAAAAAAGCAATTTAAAATAAATACATTCAACTTACAATACACACAGAAGGCAGAAGTCTAAGCTGAAAGAGTTACAGCTGTTTCGCTGGAACTGGTAACGTATGGTTTGAAAATAATCAAATGTTTCGTCATCAAATGATTTAAAAGTCTTATTCTATCAAACAATGGCTTGAATATAATTTCTAATTTGGGCTCTTCAGGGTAAAGTATTGTGTGCAATAATTAAAACAAACTTGTACGCATAGCTCCTTAATTTTACGTAGCAGCAGAAAACAAAAATATCCGTTTGCAATCCTGTTGAAATATTTTTATGGAACTGGAAAACTTCGATAAACAAATTACTGTCTGGATGTATTGACAGCAGGTGAAAAGATTTCGGTTAAACCCTTCCATAGAACAGTTGACGCTTGATTTCCCGAGGGATTCTATATTGTCCGGGAAGAAAGGGGAAAGGTTTATACGCTCTAAACAGTTTATAATAGGAGCGCATATTCTACTTTACTGGCTATAGAGGGATTGGAACTATATATAACATTAAGTCTATAGGTTTACTGTAGGAGTTGTTCATCTTGTTACATCAGAGCTTTTGTATTGAATGAAAATTCAACCTTAAAAGTTATAAACGTATGTTAAAAACAAAAGATAGGATACCCAATACAGAGATGGGGTTGAGGGGAAATTTATAAACGAAAGTTGAATATTAAACATCGATAAACCAGTAAATAAATACTACTAAATATCAGTTTTACAGAATTACATCTTCCATTAAAATACTAAGGCCAAAAATTACTTAATCCTAGGACTTAAGGACATTGCAGAAAATTAGTAACGATAAAACTCAAACGTTTAGTTCTGGCCAAATTAGATTATATATATATATATATATATATATATATATATATATATATATATATATATATATATATATATCAGTAAACCGTTCTACTATTGATTCATACTCAGATTGAGTCCGAAATTTTTAAATATTATGCTTTTATATTGTGCTAAATATTATGGTCTGACGTGGACTATCGTTTGGCAAACAAATTTTAACGACTACTTTTTTTGATCTTAGAGAATCGCACACAGCACCCTGTGCCTAAAAACGGAGATTCATAGGTACACAGAAACATAGAGTCATAGAGAGTCATAGAAACATAATGCAAAATTTACTTCTGTGTCCTTGCAAATGCTGGTTTAACTGGGAATTGGTATAGTTGATAGTACATTTAAGTTAACTCTTGTTTGAGTTCAATGTAATTCTGATAAAATGAGCTTCTTACAAATTTTTGAAAACTTGATGATAAACATTTTATAAACAAATGTCACTTAGCTCATTACATTACTGAATATTTAATAACCCCTATGTTACGTATTTAAAACTAATATAGACTCATTTCCTTTATTTTAAACCCTCCGCCAAAGTCAGACAAAGCTCAACCGTGGTAAGGTTGGTTCTGCCGTTTGAACCCGCAGAGCAAGTTAGACCTTTCGGGAGTGTAGATCGATCCCCTACGTTCTAGTATACTATTATACTTTTCAATCTCCGTACCTTAGGTACTAGAATACGTGAATGTAACTATTTTATTAATGTTTATACCGAATGTGACCAGTGCGTGGAATACGAACAAGTTTTCTGGCCAGAAATCGCTTATTTAATACGCGAGTGTGATAAGTGTGTATTCCACGGTGCACGTAACTACAAACTATTAATTTATATAATTATAATAATTATTGGTCCTCCGAAAGTATTGTTACCAAACACCCTATATACCAATTTATCTGAAAATCCTCAGCGTAACTTTATGTGTATAGATTTTCGAAATCCTAATAATGTTTTAGAAAATTTTCACTTAGCCCATTGGATTGCACTGTTTCAAAATTTCTCATATAACCACATTGTTTGCAATCCTTAGAGAAATTTTTGAAACAAAATCACAAATAAATAAATATATATATATATATATATATATATATATATATATATATATATATATATATATATATATATATATATATATATATAATTTATGAAAACCTAATGATAACGATTTCTCAGACAATTTTCACTGACCCGTTGGATTGCTGATGTTAACAAACCTATACATACCAATTTTTATACAAACTATCATGTAGATTCCAATGTTTAACTGTTTTCGAAAACTTGAAGATAACAATTTTTCAGAAAACCTTTACTTAGCTCATTGAATTCCTGAGGTTGGAAACACACTATATAACAATTTTAGTAAACATTCTTAGAGTTGTTTTCGAGAAAAAAATTACAAATGTATATAATTGTATATTAAAACTTATATTATATATATATATATAGTTATTATCTGGAGTACATCCGTTCATTCTGCAGTGCATAAATCAGTTGAAGAGCGAGACAACTGTTTTTGGGTTCTCCTCGTCAATGCTAGATGAGGTTCTAGCGAAACGTCGGAACTGCAAGTTTATGCACTGCAGAATGAACGGATGTACTCCAGATAATAACTGACCGTCATATTTATTCATCCGTGAAGGAATACGTATTCACACACACACACACACACACACACTTATATATATATATATATATACATATATATAATTAATAACTGTTTAAGAATATTTTATAAACACTGTGTGTAAGACTAAAGCATTATTACCACATAGAATAGTTCAATTAGTTCAACAATTTATCTGAATATCTCATAACATAAACCAATTGTTCTACCAAAATAATTCTTATTTTACATAAGGTAGTTCATAACACATATAATTCATTCACTTTTAGTGATAAGCAAAGGTTTTTAGTAATCCCTCAAAGGTTACACGTTCATTAAATATAGAACAAGATATGCAGTGTTTCATAATAAAGCCTCTTCTCATTACTATTGAGATTTTTCTTCAAGACCTGGGACAATCTTACAATTTCTCTTCCACTAATCTATATTTTTAACGATCACAAGGTTTTGATTTGTAAATTGAAATCGACGACTAGCCTACCAATGGTCATTAAAATGTGATAAATCACAAACCCCTTAAATAATGAAACCGGTGATAAAGATAGATGAACAGATCTCATTAAAGCTGCCTAGGCTTCTCCTTACACGGGGTTAAAATGCCTTCGTTACTTCTTCTATGTTCATTAAAGTCTCCAAGGCGTCTCAATATTCCAGAGGTTACAATAATGTATCTTCCGTTTATTCGATAAAATGATACCCTCGTTAGTCTTCCTTACGTGCAATGTAACTGCAATCACTAATTACAATTTAATTATGAGAATATGAGTTCTTAATGAAACGTTTGGAGGGGTTAAAAAACCATGAGTGAATATTGTAAATATTGTTTTTACTTGCAAAACAAATCCAAGGAATTAGAACCTGACCCATTTTGAAAGAAACCAATTTATCAGCTTGCAGTGAATAAAACAGTTTTTTATGAAATATTGGAATACAGTTTACTTTGCTAGTGAAAGTAATTTACACAGTAAATACAAAATCAATAAACTCAAATTTTCGCTAATCACTAGATTACTAATTACAGACTAGTTTCGGCGATTTTGTAACTATCATGGTCCCCATTGCTTTCACTCTCAATTCGTTATTCTTGTCGGAATTAGTCTGGTATTATGTAAAATGGTAACAGTGAAAATTATATATTTTTGTAGTGATGTTATTTATTAATTACTTTATTAGAAAGTATTTCTAACAGAGCATAACACTTCCTTTTTGAAGTAAGGGAACATCTTTCGGGACTAATCTAGTATACAGAAATACAATCCATATACAATAGCTCAAAGCACATGAGGTTCTTTTGATGGAAACGTCGTTGTGGTCGAGGCACATTCTTACTGTCTGTTACTCTTGTTGCAGTACATAAAGTTCGGATCATGACCAAGATGCGGGACCACGAAACAATACGGTCTATGTGGAGCATTACAGTATTTGCTGGAGAAATAAAAAAAGTGTGTTTTGCGAAAAAAGGCGAAAATTTATTCTCTGAATTTAAACCGACGGGAACTTAAAGAACTAGCCATTACAAAACCTAGCCTCAATGAACGTGACTAGATTTAGAGAATGGAAAACACTAAATGTTCCTGAGTTGACTGCGACCAATGGTAACCATGATCGTTGCTTTTCATCAGTTTGTATTATTTGTAAAGTCCGAAAATGACAAATTTCAGATCCTGTTATATAGGCCACATAGTAACGTTTTACTATGATTACAAAATCGTGTGTAATGTTATATTAACATTTAATTTATATGTAATAAAACGTGAATTAACAGTTAAATTATCAGCAATTTCAGTTTAATGAACAAGGTTAAACTGTTCTCGCCAAATATTAACTATTCTCTCAATACACAAGAGCATTGCAGTCTCTTGATACATAAGAACATTACATAACCACAAATTAATTATTCTAAATTATTTTGAAATACTTTATTATGGTACGTTTTATATAAAATTCTATATCTAAATTCCACCTCAAATATCTGGATGAATAAACATTATATCCCGATAGCTATTCCAAACTTCTATCGCACTCGCGTTACAGCTGTAAATTCCCTAAGCGTTGTTTACCCAAGGCTTACTTTGATATACATCAAGTTTGTCGCTGTGTTTAGATATAACTTCCTATCTGTAAGTACTTCCTCCAATTCTATATCTATATCCTATGAATATGCGCCTAGGAGTTTTAAATGTAAATAGACTTTAAATTAACTTGTTATTACCCAAAATACTGGAGTTCTAGTTTTGTACACTGAATTAGTCACTTTCATATATAATATGAGAGTTCTGCTTATTCTTATCTTATTTTTTATCTTACAATGATTTATTTTCACAATATGTTTGCTATTATTATCTTTAATGTCATGTCTTAAACATGATAAGTGTACGTTCTTTTATTTATCTTTTTACTTATCTTTTTTCAGACCTTCGTTATTCCTTTCATCAATATTCACTTCATTTGCAGTTTAGGGATGATTTTATTTTCAACAACTTACGCTGAACAACTACAATCAGTTTGGTATATGAGTCGGTCACACAAAAAGATGGACTAACAAGTAACCTCTGTTACAATGAGAGAATACGGCCATCCTTAATGATTATGTAGACTAATTCCACGAACATATTTGTGCTTGAGGTTTGTTGCTCTCTGCATCTTCTCTATCTAGATTCTTTAGCCTTTTTTTTCATAAGTGCTATCCTCAGCTTCCTCTCAAATTCTATAATAAATTTACAAAAACAACACTATATTTTATTCCACTTCAGTTTTTAAAAGATTTTAAGGTAAGCAATTAATTTAAAATTAAATTGATTCTTAACCTTCTAGATGACTAATCTATTTATCCCGACAGCTAGTTAAAGCCTCCGTCTCCCTTACGAACCGTTTCAGCTTCCCGAAGAGATATTTCAGGAGAGCTACAACCCTTTAGTGTTTATGCATCATAAAATGCTAAACTGATTCGTACCAATATTCATAACACTTAAGCAAATATTCCAAGTATATAGACATACTATTACTTTAGGTATTCTGGCAACATAGAATTAAATGCAAACACTGCAGGCAAAGTGGTATTTGAAAGTATGACGTGTGTAGGTAGCGCTTAGGAATTAAAATGCCTTTCTTTTTATACATTCCACGGAATGACACCAGTTTATCACTATACCTCTTACTTATACCTCCTTTAATAACTAACCTTTTCTTGTACTTAACTTCACATGGAATTCCTTCAAGTCACCTTATTTTACCTCCAGTAGGTAACGCCTGTCTCACATACACGACCCTGCAATCATCTAATAGAGAATTTTAAGTCCCTTCCATCTCTCTACCTATCTCTATATAATTCCTTTCCTAATACCCGCGAGCCGTCCGTCATACTGCCGTGTAGTCTTTAAATCGCTATCACGTAAAACATCGTCAGTATGGCGCTATGGCCGTCTCGCGCACTTTGGTCTCCTCCAGAATCGCAACCTTACTATACGTTAGGGGCGGACGGTTTAATATCATCCGAGTAACCAAATCACTTCTTCTGTTAGAAAATTACTTACATCACTCCCTTTGCTTGTCTTACTCAGCATGCATCTCTGCAATATGACTACAAGTGTCTCAGCGACAACTAATTTCCCCAAGAGCTGTAATTTAATTTAAATCCATTTCTACAAATTGTAAAGGAAACTGTTTGTACTTAGAGTTTTCCTAAATAAATTTCCTAACAGTCATTTAATAAAGGAAAAGTTTTAACCGTTTCGCAACAAATCACAAATATTCAGGTTTATTGTTAATTTTAAAATCTTACTAATGTAATACTTTCAAAGTAGTTTCGATCCAAAAGAGTATGTTTGCCAAGAAGCCTCGATTTAAAGGATTTATTTATACAAAATGTAGAATAATATCTTTAGTTAATTTATTTGTTTGTTACAAAACGGAAACATTTATATCTAGCTTACTCGGACGCTGCACAAGAAAACCTGTGTATACAGTACTGAAATATGAAGGGCCATTAGTTTTTATTACTAACGGGATTAGGGACATTAAGTGGAAAATTGTATTATCGAACGAAGTTTATTATTTCTACTAAGTATTTAAATAATTTACTGTGATTTAATAACAATCATAAGTAATACACGTAAACCTCTAAACGCAAATATTTTTTTTTTAACCTGATTGCGTTCAGATGAGAATAAAAATATTTGGGGTAGTGATCTGTTTATTATTACAAACCAATTACAGTTAGTTACATATACACAACGCTAAACGTTTTCATGTTATTAAATGATTCATCTAGCGTTATGGAATTTCAAGGCACGAGACAACTAGTTCTTGATGAAGCTGACACTTGGGTCAACCAAAGCTTGAATGTAATACAGTTAAAACACCAATAGCACTATAGTAATTATTTAACGATAAGAAAGCGTGCAATGTTATATCAAACGAGTATATCAATGGTTTAAACTAGAAAATGCAATTCAAGCTATTGTAACACCAATGATAATAGACTATTCAACCTAATGTCGCTGTATATATATATATATATATATATATATATATATATATATATATATATAGAGAGAGAGAGAGAGAGAGAGAGAGCGAGAGAGAGAGCGAGAGAATGGGGGAAAGAGAGAGATAGATGCTATATGTAATATATATACATACACACATATATTATATATATATTGTTAAAAAAAAGTTGTTGAAAAGTGGAAATTCCTCTTCATTATTCTATACTTTTAACTACCAATAGCCTTTAATTTGAAAGTGGAAGTAGACTACCAGCTATGGTCATTAAAACGTGATAAATTTCAAACCCTTGGTATAATGAAGCCGACGCTATAGAAAGTTGAAAAGATCTCATTAAGCAGACGTAGGTTCAACTTACACGAGATTTAAATGCCTTCATTACGTTCTTCTATTTTTATAAAAGCTCCAAGACGTCTCAATAAGGCAAAGTTGTCCACCATTACTATTTATCACCGTATTATTGATAGAATTACGTAGACCCTCACATTAATAAAATACCAAAAACAACGACATATCAGAAATATACTGTGAAGGCAAGAAGAAAATAATTCTTTGACTTTCGTGAGGGTTAAACATTCAAGATATACCGAATATTGTAGACTATATGTTTATTGGCAACACCACAATCAGTGATAAACATAAACTACTAATAGGATTTTGTTTTAATGTCTTAGTTTTTACTACTTTTTTAAAACGATTATTTCATGAGAGCACTCGGCTTATGTTTATAGACCATTGTTTCGTTCTGAAAATAAATTTTCATAATTTGTATTAAGGTAGTTACAAATAATTATACCTATTGTTAATATATCAATTGGTAATTGTTAATTGTAAATTGGTAAATGTAACCACTACAGGTAATTGTAACATATGAATTACAATTATTAACAGAACGAGTTTCTTGTAGAAATAATTGCAGCACGCGTAACCAATCTTGTTGTACCTCTTTATAAGATTATAAATATAGTTTGTAGATGATAAATATCTTTTGTCACCCGGGTTTAAGTGAGAAAATTGTAAGATATGTCTATGCTCGAATGGAGAATAGGGACGTAATTATCTACGGGAGAGAACATATATATCACAATCTTAATCATGGCTCTATTTGGTCTCTATTACTATTCTTCGCTGATATTTCATAGGCTATTGGCCTATTGGTAAAAACAAATTCACTCAAGCAATTTTAATAATTTATGGGCTTTATATATTTAAAAAAAATTGTGCTTCAATCCTCTTGAATGACTCCTTCCATTATTTCTTTTTAATGTTAGGTTTTTGTGAAATTTTCGCTCAAGAGCCTTCTATTCAAAAGTCGTACAATGTTGTACCTATATAATGTTGTACCTATTTAATTTTGAAACTAAATACTGTTAGAAGAAGTTCTGAATTTCCTTCCCCGTGTTTACCAACTTTATATTAATTATCATCGTCAACATTACTAGTCATCAGAGCAGAGGAAATGAAGTTTTAAAAGCTCACACATACTTTTATGACGCCGATAGAATCTAAAATCCTCTAACTGGGAGAGGGTATTATGTCTCAACCTTAATCCTTTGTGTAAGAACATTCCTTTATATCCTTTTAAAGCGGTAATAGACACGATGTATCAACGTTTTTATTCTAGCAGAACAAATAAAACTGTTTAAATCTCTTGAATGTTTTTGATATATTTGATGTCCAACTTTGATGTTAGACTGTATGAAAAATGTCACGAAAGCATTGTTAAATTTCATTATCGCCTAAAACCATCATTTTGTATTCTTTATTTTTCAAATGAACTCTGAAACTTCTAGTTTCAAAATTCTAGTTTTATAAAAATTTCACTATATTTATGTGCAGCCTATCTATTTTAAAATTTCTAAATTGACTAGAATATCTCTCGTTTTTACAATACTTCAATCATGTGTTGATATTCCTAACACATGTACCTCTGTTAAAAGTTGGGTTCATTATTTCTTTCGTAACAGGTTTCGCAGTTACTTATTTTAGGCGAAACATTACATTATAATTGATTCCTTAACCGTATAAATTATATGCAATACAAAAACTTTATAAGCTAAATAATTACAAACATAATTGGCTCAGTGTGTTTCTTTACGAAGTGTAGAAATGGAGTAAAAACCCTTTATTGGTCTACAATTTTGCCGTGTACGCTATACGCCCCTTATTCAATGTATCTAACAATGTAATACAACAGGAATAGTGTATATTGGTGGTCAGATACGCTCTAACGTGACACTATTTAACCTCTGACGCCACAACATATACTATTACCTTCTGTCACCATGTCATTTACCCTCTAATATGACACTTTTTACCCTCTGACGCCACTAGTGTAATTAGTTGTCTGTAACTAAACATTATTTTTAATCCACGTAAATAATGCTTCCATTTTACCCCAAGCCTAAATATAACTTGTAAATATAAAAAATTAGGTATTTCAGTCAGATAGGCGGTTATGCAACTGGCTTACGCTTATTTCAGAGTAGGTAACTATGTTCTAATTTATTTTGTAACTGAAAAAACAAAACAAAATTTATTTTCGAAACCGGATGTTTTATATTTTTGAACTGCCTAGAATCATGCAGACCGAAAATTTATAACGATGGTATTGAAATGTTTGGTAAATAGACAGATCTAGGTATTAGCTTATAAAGTGGTGATTGGTATCTATATATAACCAATATTAGGAGAACAAGTGATCTTAGTATGGCTCTGACGCAGGAGAACATCAGCTCACATCTAAAGGATTACGTTCCCTGCACTAGATTCAGAAATACGTCCTCATGCACTAGATGTCATTAGAAGTTTTCCCCCCGTTTATTACCTTTTTTAACAACAGCCTGTGTGCTACTGATCTAGAAGAAATAATGTCTATCAATAATAATGATAATAATGAATTTATACATGACACTATTTAAGGAAAGCAGAGAGGAGCGTTATTTGTTCCTTAAGATATTCAAGGAAGCTAGTGTGGCCAGCACTACACTTCCGTCACCTATAGTTATCTAGGTTAGCATAGTCAATCAATACATGAAAGCAGCGGCCAAATAAAAATATATGTAGATTTCACCCACTATAAGCGTCCTGTTATGGAAAGTCAAATGAGACAAGATTATAATCAATGTTGAACTTACCAAAGACTAATTGGAATAACATTTATGTAGAGGTTTGAAATAACTTATTATTCTAAAAAAATCTATCGAATCATTTTGTTTTAACTTATAATCAATATTAAACCTGCATATATGACTAAAATTTACTTTATTCAATTTTCCACTTTAGATCTCGGATAAAGTGTGATGCAAGTTAGACTATTCTAAAGTATAAAGCAATGCTTAGTTTATTGGTGTCCAGACGCGATAATCACAGGGACCATTTTACAAGGCAACATAGTAATTTATTATTTTTACAGGGTGAGTTCATTTGGGCCTTATTTAATTAATTCTTTTCACTTGGTTTACAAATAATCATGTAAACCCCAAAAATATTTAAACCAATTAACGCCAAAACGATTAAACAAAGTCATTAAAATAGATTTATAGTAATTAGTTAACAAATTAATTATAAAATAAAAAAGCAACTTTGATTAACTTAAAAATGTTACGCAATCCAATTACTTACAAATGCGTCATTATTACATTAAATTTTTTATTCACATTAAACTCATTGATATTCAACTGGGAAGAAAAACGTTTAGTTATTGCTGTAAAGTTTCATTTATATTATAACTTTTTATAATAAATTAACTAAATTATTATAGGGTGTAAACATTAAGTACTGTTTACTGTATTCGTTCGTTTGAATATTTTAACTGTCATCATATTGCCAATAGACCGCCCTGCTCTCAATAAAATGTGGTAATTAGGGTAATAAGGGTAATAAAATAGGGTTTTGTTATAAAAACTGAACGCGTACAATTCAACTTCAAGTTACAGCTTGAAATAAATTACATATTACAAGTAAAAAGTTTCAAAAATATTTAGTTTTTCAAATAGAACAGAAAAATATGTAAATGTGATAGTAATAAATTCAAGTCCGAAAAAAATTAAAACATAATTCACAAAACGATCAAATTCACAAAACGATACACGTCAATAAAACAATTCTTACATACCTATTTAAATATAATAAAGAGTAAAGTATTAACTTGCGTATTATACATAAACTTCTGTAAATAAACATTCTATTGCTGTAAGTGCAATTTCCAACTCTTCCCTTGCAACACAAAGTCAAATAAGCTCCTATTTAAAAAGTCCTATTTGACTTATCATTTCCGTACTGTTTTCAAATAAATCCGTATTAATTTGGATGAGTTATTTATAATAAAGTCGCATAAACTGTATGAATGCAGAACGTGTTTTTATGTAGTAAAGAAGCTTTTATGGAGTTTAGAAACTCTAATGAGGAGCTTAACTAAATTGATATGAATTGTGATAATATTACATGAACTAGATATGCTAGCCTGAACCTTTGAACTATATTTATCATTTATCCGATCACTGTGTTACTCCCTTCTTTGGGAAAAATTCAATCTTTTTTTTTAATTAAGAGTTCAAAATTTGTATTTTCTTCTCCAGAAACAATAGCATTATAATATTCAAATAAATTATTATTTTGTATATAAATATTATGAAAAGGCGTATATTATTTTAAATTTTAGAGGTAGAAAATATTTTTATTTCAAAATTTGCTACAACAAAAAAACATTGTATAATTAGAAATTCAAATAGGCTAGCTTGTAGCCTCCAATTTCGCTATATGTAACTGATTCTTCTAAAACCGAGTCAAGAGTTTGTTTTTAATATAGGTTTACGGCTATCTTCCTTTGAGTTAGGTAAAGACACCTATATCAAGTTCATTTAAACAAAAATAAATTTTATTTCATTTCAAAACACTATATATATTTGTATTATGAAATAAATGTTATTTTTGCGATATTCAAAAGGAATAGCATATGGCAGGCTTTTCCGGGACTCCAGTTGTTGGAAATATGAATAATAAATTGTAGTTTAAAGTTACATACAACTCCTTCTATTCAAAATTGGTAAATGGCATATACTTGAAATTGTCGTTTTCTTATAATTTTCGACAAAATACTTTTAGAACAAGCAAAAATATTTATGACGGTCATCCTTAATGTCTAACACTTGACTATTATCCGTTTGTATAACTATGGTAAATATAATATATATTTAAATAATAACGTAAAACATACGTCCTGTAAGAATTCTTAATTTCAAAATCAGTATTTATCCACTAAACTGTGGTAAAAGTGGTCCACAAAATGTGTTAGCCTACATACAACGGAGACTCAATTTACACGCTGCTGCATAGGGTCTGCAGGACTATGGAACTGTGAATTGCGACGCCCGTAATGGTAAGAATTGCGTATGAAAACTGTTGATAAACTTGGAAATAAAAAATGTAGGAAATAAAAACCACATTTAACAAGTTATTTCAATATAAACATGAATTCCTTTGCCTTTTAAAATTTCTTCATTAGAACTTAAATTCGACAGGAGGTAAGAAATCAGGATAATCTTAAATTCTAAATATTTTTTGGCTTACTATTTAACAGTTTATATAGTGAGGTAAAACTTACAGAAGAAAGAACTTTTCGTAACTATTCTGATAATGTACTTTATTTATGGGCGAATTTAATATTCCTCCAAACAAAAGAAATATTATTTCTGCTGTATTCTACACATCGCTATAGAGATACAGTTTTTTTCATTTCTTTTATGAATATAAATTGAACAAATCGGAACGGAATTTTAAATTTAGAGGTTCAAATACACTGACTATGAATCGTTTATGGAGATGTATTGTAACTGTTGTAAAGAATATTTGCCATAAGGATAAGGGATGATTTTACTCTAATATCAGAGAGTGACTAAATATTTAGAGTATACAGACAATAAAGCGTAAAATAATGTTCATGAAGTATAAAAACCTCTTCGCATTTGCTATGCATAATGTTCAAGGACACATGAATTTCAATATTGATGGTTTGGAATGAAGAAACCCAAAAGGATGTAGCGACTATAAGGATGTAAATTACAAACCTTTTAAATATTGAGAGAGAGATAGAGAGAGTGAGAGAGAAATTGTTACAATAAATAACATAATGGTTGAATAATCTATAAATACAATTTTAACTGTTTTCATAAAGTTGAAAAAGTATTTTGTACTCAAAATGAAAGACCTTAAAGTATAAACATTTCGTAGGAAGATGAGTGAGGGATGAATTGATACAGAAGTTCTCGGTGAAGCTTAAACACTGGAATATACATATAAGGGATACTTATTTATTCCAGATATTTATTTTAGATATCAGTTCGAGATAATTGATGTTAGTGGTTACAAACGAAAACCAGGGTTTGAGTATGGTAAAGGATGTACGAGGTAGAGTATTTTCAACATACTAACAAAATAAGGAAATAAAATCAAATGGGGGTGTTGCACTAATTCTAAGCAAAATTTGTTCCATAATACTACTAACATCCCTTGCGGTCGTTACAAATTCTTCAAAAAATAGTTCAGGACTAGTTTACACCTCATATTTAACGTTAACTGAGCATAAGTTACTGGTTATAGGATTTCTATGTTGGATGATCTGGCGAATTTTCAAGAGCAAAGCCTTTTTGCAACATAGCCCACCTCACAGAGAACATTTTACTTTACTAGCTACTTTACATTACTTCCACTAGCTACAAAATGGTCCACCGTGCGCGATCCCTCGCATGGGCTAAAGTGTGATAAAATTTTTAATTTCGCCTTTGTGTTATTGATCGTTTAGTGTGTTGAGTGTTATATTTATTGTGTTACTACGCAATATGAATCGAGCAGAGTAAGAAATATCTGCCAGACTGTTAGATAGCGTGGAAAGTGATGAAAGGATTGAAAATCCTGGTAGTGTTCGAAGATAACTTTCTCATGACGTGCCTACTGTTGAACCCGTTGAAGAACCGGATTCAGATGGTGAACAACAAGATCATGTTGAAGTTCAAGAGGAATCAGAGTAGTCAGGAGACGAAGAAGAATTACACATTCCAACGGAATTCATTGGTACAAAATATCGACCTGTAAAATCAAACATTTTTGGGTTTAGAGGGAATTAAAAGTTACTGTCCATAATATAGTAGTTATTCTCATCTCAACCACGCATAATAATGATGAAATTGATTCCAAAGCTGGAGATAAAAATAAACTCTACATCCAAACATTTTACAATTCAAGTAAAGGGGGATTAGACGTTATTGATTAGTATAAGGCGGGATATTCAGCTGTACTACCAACCTAGGGCATCAATCGGATGAGGAACTGTAAGGAATTTCATTGCTATAACTCTCAGGTGCTTAGACATATTGTATGTAACTTTTTGTTTAAAATCATAAATTTGTAGGGTTGCTTTTCATCACTATAATTGTAATATTATGATAAATTTACTTAAACATTCGACACATATTGTTTCAAAATTGGTTCTTTCACGTTACAGCTATCGTAAACATCCAGTACATTTTCTTATTCAGAAATTAGTTTTATTTCAGAATATGTTATTATACATAAGTTTTTGTAAAAGAGTCCGTATGTTATGACAATTTATCTAAAGTCTTGTATTTCTTTCAAACAATAAATTTGGTATTTCTTAAATATTATTTAAAATTAATTAGTACATTGTTGCCACACTTACAACTAATAGAACTTAAGTAAATACATTATACTTAATTACGATACTTGTATTTTTAGAAAAAAATATTGTGCAGTATATTTTTTTTGATTAATAAGATGACCCGGTCGAATCCACCGTGTGCGACCCCTCACGTTTTATTTTTCAATATAACCCCTCTGCCGGGTTAAGGCCATCCTATACCTGAGAGCAATATGTTCGAAAGAAGATCTGTTGGTGGTCACAGAGAATAGTTATTAAATGCCGAATAAATGTAATAAGGTACACTAAGTTCAAATAACGATGATTTGTTTAAATGTAAACAATGCTATCAAACAAATTTTTCAACTTACATTTCAGGAATGCCTGTAGAATACATGTGCATGCTTTCTATACTGGAATACATTTTCATTATTTAATCGGTAAAACATTCGATAATGTTTGTGTTAAGTAGGTTAGTAAATTTTCTAAAGAATTTTTATATTCCTAATAATATTTAAATTTTAAAAAATTATTTAATTTTATTGAAAATAAATTAGGAAATTAAAACGTAAATCTATTCTTATACGCAATTATAAGATTTTGTTTCCGATTCCTTGTTCCTAAAAGAATAGACGGTTCGTGAAATAAAAGCCTTCTTTGCTTATTTGTTGGCTTCTTACAACCCACCTTTGCCACTATCCTGCACGCCAGGTTAGAGTATTGTCTAGACAAGGATTAACCTATTCCGATAAAGGGATCAGAGACATCAAAGGCGACCCTGTTAAGTGGACAATGATGATTGCTTGAAGATATTACATGCACTGTGAGCTATCACGACGTATAGTTACAGCTATTTTATTACTAATGTCACTTTATCACTAATTGTATTGTTAAGGAAATGTGTGACTCTGACGCCGTTATTAAAATACTTTTTTTTATTTTTACAGTGGCCTATACAGACATGTTATAAATATATTATTCTACATTATATGGGGATGAAGATAATGCTATAAACATCTTCAAGGCTTACACCACAAAAGAACAGACCCAACCATTACCAATACTGTTGTAATATAACCATTAAGTACTATCATTTATGAAACAACGTATTGTGTATGTACCTTAAAAGTATTTTTTTTGTATAACCTTAGATTGTAACGGCAGTTCTTCCTAAAATAAATATGTCAACAATATTATCCCACATAAAATATAAGCTCAAATATAAGTAATCTCGAAGCAATTAAAGGGTAAAATGAGTTGCAGAAAAAAAAACACTACGTACTACAGTCACGGATGTTGGTGGAGATTTGTTAATTATACAAGGTAAACAGTATAAATGCGGTTTAAGTTTAGTGCTACAATAAAGACATTATACAATAAACATAAATGATATTTGACACAGAAACAAACTCTTGATTCAATTTTGCCATAATTAAATATTCACAACACAAACCCCCAATCGATAGCTGATTGTATCAAAAGAGTATCAACCAGTTGATCATCTTCAGTGAGTAAAACTATACAGTTTCTAAACTATAACTATAACATAACTATAGCCTAACAAAGTAGTTGTTATAGTTTAGAATATATTTTGTTAAACTAAATAATGATGATTACTTGGTCATCGAAGCAAGTCTAAGAAGAATAAATTATTATTTTGTTAGATGCTAATATGTTTTAATTTTTATCTCTGTTCATAAACGATAAAAAATAAAACTGTTTAGTAAACCTATCCCAACAGACACATATTCGAACATTATATCCTTAACCTTCTTTCTTCTAACGTTTGTTGTTAAAATTTCTGAAACGGTAACCGAGCCTCCTTGAGTTCCGTCTTTTACCAATTTATTGCGAATAGCGTGAATATTTAAGCGTTGTGGTTGTACGTCTAAGAGTTTACCCGCGTGTCTGTAAATACACAAGTTGTAATAAATATTTCATTCCTTTTTGACCACAGTATTACAAGTGACGGTGCTATCGTTTTATGAATAAGTACGGATAATCATGTATTTTCTAGAGGATAAACATAATAAATTTTGAAGCAGTCTTGCTACTATATTTAGGCCTTTAACTTGAATGTTATTTCGTTCGGAAGTAAAATACGTGTATGTTTGCTCAAGGTAAAACCTGCCCAACAATTTTATCTATAAGTAACAACAATATATTATTGTTTTAAATTTTCTATCAAGCGTTTTTATTCAGAAGAATACGATTAAATAACTAAATATTTGCGATATTCCATCATAAGAACTGAATGATAAAACCTTGTGATGAACTAAAATTACTTCTTTTTGTTGGTTTATTTTTTAAAATTATTCCTAAAAATCAGAATATGGTGTTAAAAAATGTGTTTGTTTTTTCAATGATTGCCCAACGGATTTATTTTGATTTTCACTTGTTACTACCTGTTGATCATAGAGAAAATATGAACTACTTTAAGAGAAATAGATTTACTCCAAGATATAAATCTGTCAGAAATTATATTTTGCTTAGAATTAAACTTTAATCTTGTGTAAGTAAATCTTGTAAATTTTCTACTAGTTTTCACTAAAACACATGACCTTTTGTGGTTTTTTACGGTCTGAGTGGAGCGACCTCCCGAGACGGCTGTCCTCAATAATAAAAAAGGTGAGTGCTACCAAAAGCAAGAGTAACATAAAAACATACGTTCAAGTATTATAGTGCGTATTTGCATTTAGAATTAGTATTGATATTACCATTTTGAGCCCCAGCAATGTAAACACCAGAATAAAGGGCGCAGACTATTTGAGCATGTAGATATAGAAATATATCTCCTAATTGCAGGTGTGAATTAAAAATGTGCTAGTTTTTTATTAAAAGAAGAAACATCTAGGACGATAGAATTGTGATTTATCCAGTGGTGCTTCCTCGCAAATCTTAAAGGTTAAATACCGTGATTCAAATTCATTGTTTAATTTCATGTAAATGTATTTTTCATTGTATAAGCACTTACTACAAAAATATTTGAATAAATTATTCATTCGACAAAGTACAACAGAAAGGATTTTAATGATACTTGAAACAGAAAGCTATTACATAAGTTGTGTATACACTTTATGCAAGAGTACACTTGTATAAGTTAAGAAGTACTAAAATATCAATTAGAAGCTAAAGGTAAACCGCGTTTTATTGTAAGCCCTTCTCCAAAAGCCCCTGAATGGATTACGTACTACAGACATTTGGAGAGAGGGTTACGTTTTACTAAGGAATCATTGCAAATTAAATTAGTCGTTTCCTCGTTTTGTGGTTATATTATAAAAATGTTCCAAGAATTTATTGAAGATTCCAACATGAAAATATAAAGGCATCTAGAGAAACAGCTAAAAGGGATGAACTAAATATTTTCTCATGGGAATGAATGGAGCACAACCAAGATATGTATTTACTAAAATGATTTACCTGTCTAAGAAAAAGAGAGAAATCAAGACGTAAGTATGTAGACACTTCAAGTTTGAGACGAAACAAGAATTTTATATTAAACTGCCCCTAATATTTGACCCGATGTAATATATATATATATATATATATATATATATATATATATATAACAAAAGTCTAAATACAAATACAAGAATTGTAATTGAATTTACAATTTAAAGTTTTTCGTTGGCTAACAGTAGCAACATCATCAGGATATTGTTTAATATTCCTGATGATGTTGGTACTGTTAGCCAACGAAAAGCTTTGAATTGTAAATTCAATTATAATTCTTGTATTTGTATTTAGACTTTGGTTCTTTATTAATTCACAAGAAAACATACTGCGATATTTATATATATATTATCCCTCTCTCCAAATGTCTGTAGTACGTAATCCATTCAGGGGCTTTTGGAGAAGGGCTTACAATAAAACGCGGTTTACCTTTAGCTTCTAATTGATATTTTAGTACTTCTTAACTTATACAAGTGTACTCTTGCATAAAGTGTATACACAACTTATGTAATAGCTTTCTGTTTCAAGTATCATTAAAATCCTTTCTGTTGTACTTTGTCGAATGAATAATTTATTCAAATATTTTTGTAGTAAGTGCTTATACAATGAAAAATACATTTACATGAAATTAAACAATGAATTTGAATCACGGTATTTAACCTTTAAGATTTGCGAGGAAGCACCACTGGATAAATCACAATTCTATCGTCCTAGATGTTTCTTCTTTTAATAAAAAACTAGCACATTTTTAATTCACACCTGCAATTAGGAGATATATTTCTATATCTACATGCTCAAATAGTCTGCGCCCTTTATTCTGGTGTTTACATTGCTGGGGCTCAAAATGGTAATATCAATACTAATTCTAAATGCAAATACGCACTATAATACTTGAACGTATGTTTTTATGTTACTCTTGCTTTTGGTAGCACTCACCTTTTTTATTATTGAGGACAGCCGTCTCGGGAGGTCGCTCCACTCAGACCGTAAAAAACCACAAAAGGTCATGTGTTTTAGTGAAAACTAGTAGAAAATTTACAAGATTTACTTACACAAGATTAAAGTTTAATTCTAAGCAAAATATAATTTCTGACAGATTTATATCTTGGAGTAAATCTATTTCTCTTAAAGTAGTTCATATTTTCTCTATGATCAACAGGTAGTAACAAGTGAAAATCAAAATAAATCCGTTGGGCAATCATTGAAAAAACAAACACATTTTTTAACACCATATTCTGATTTTTAGGAATAATTTTAAAAAATAAACCAACAAAAAGAAGTAATTTTAGTTCATCACAAGGTTTTATCATTCAGTTCTTATGATGGAATATCGCAAATATTTAGTTATTTAATCGTATTCTTCTGAATAAAAACGCTTGATAGAAAATTTAAAACAATAATATATTGTTGTTACTTATAGATAAAATTGTTGGGCAGGTTTTACCTTGAGCAAACATACACGTATTTTACTTCCGAACGAAATAACATTCAAGTTAAAGGCCTAAATATAGTAGCAAGACTGCTTCAAAATTTATTATGTTTATCCTCTAGAAAATACATGATTATCCGTACTTATTCATAAAACGATAGCACCGTCACTTGTAATACTGTGGTCAAAAAGGAATGAAATATTTATTACAACTTGTGTATTTACAGACACGCGGGTAAACTCTTAGACGTACAACCACAACGCTTAAATATTCACGCTATTCGCAATAAATTGGTAAAAGACGGAACTCAAGGAGGCTCGGTTACCGTTTCAGAAATTTTAACAACAAACGTTAGAAGAAAGAAGGTTAAGGATATAATGTTCGAATATGTGTCTGTTGGGATAGGTTTACTAAACAGTTTTATTTTTTATCGTTTATGAACAGAGATAAAAATTAAAACATATTAGCATCTAACAAAATAATAATTTATTCTTCTTAGACTTGCTTCGATGACCAAGTAATCATCATTATTTAGTTTAACAAAATATATTCTAAACTATAACAACTACTTTGTTAGGCTATAGTTATGTTATAGTTATAGTTTAGAAACTGTATAGTTTTACTCACTGAAGATGATCAACTGGTTGATACTCTTTTGATACAATCAGCTATCGATTGGGGGTTTGTGTTGTGAATATTTAATTATGGCAAAATTGAATCAAGAGTTTGTTTCTGTGTCAAATATCATTTATGTTTATTGTATAATGTCTTTATTGTAGCACTAAACTTAAACCGCATTTATACTGTTTACCTTGTATAATTAACAAATCTCCACCAACATCCGTGACTGTAGTACGTAGTGTTTTTTTTTCTGCAACTCATTTTACCCTTTAATTGCTTCGAGATTACTTATATTTGAGCTTATATTTTATGTGGGATAATATTGTTGACATATTTATTTTAGGAAGAACTGCCGTTACAATCTAAGGTTATACAAAAAAAATACTTTTAAGGTACATACACAATACGTTGTTTCATAAATGATAGTACTTAATGGTTATATTACAACAGTATTGGTAATGGTTGGGTCTGTTCTTTTGTGGTGTAAGCCTTGAAGATGTTTATAGCATTATCTTCATCCCCATATAATGTAGAATAATATATTTATAACATGTCTGTATAGGCCACTGTAAAAATAAAAAAAAGTATTTTAATAACGGCGTCAGAGTCACACATTTCCTTAACAATACAATTAGTGATAAAGTGACATTAGTAATAAAATAGCTGTAACTATACGTCGTGATAGCTCACAGTGCATGTAATATCTTCAAGCAATCATCATTGTCCACTTAACAGGGTCGCCTTTGATGTCTCTGATCCCTTTATCGGAATAGGTTAATCCTTGTCTAGACAATACTCTAACCTGGCGTGCAGGATAGTGGCAAAGGTGGGTTGTAAGAAGCCAACAAATAAGCAAAGAAGGCTTTTATTTCACGAACCGTCTATTCTTTTAGGAACAAGGAATCGGAAACAAAATCTTATAATTGCGTATAAGAATAGATTTACGTTTTAATTTCCTAATTTATTTTCAATAAAATTAAATAATTTTTTAAAATTTAAATATTATTAGGAATATAAAAATTCTTTAGAAAATTTACTAACCTACTTAACACAAACATTATCGAATGTTTTACCGATTAAATAATGAAAATGTATTCCAGTATAGAAAGCATGCACATGTATTCTACAGGCATTCCTGAAATGTAAGTTGAAAAATTTGTTTGATAGCATTGTTTACATTTAAACAAATCATCGTTATTTGAACTTAGTGTACCTTATTACATTTATTCGGCATTTAATAACTATTCTCTGTGACCACCAACAGATCTTCTTTCGAACATATTGCTCTCAGGTATAGGATGGCCTTAACCCGGCAGAGGGGTTATATTGAAAAATAAAACGTGAGGGGTCGCACACGGTGGATTCGACCGGGTCATCTTATTAATCAAAAAAAATATACTGCACAATATTTTTTTCTAAAAATACAAGTATCGTAATTAAGTATAATGTATTTACTTAAGTTCTATTAGTTGTAAGTGTGGCAACAATGTACTAATTAATTTTAAATAATATTTAAGAAATACCAAATTTATTGTTTGAAAGAAATACAAGACTTTAGATAAATTGTCATAACATACGGACTCTTTTACAAAAACTTATGTATAATAACATATTCTGAAATAAAACTAATTTCTGAATAAGAAAATGTACTGGATGTTTACGATAGCTGTAACGTGAAAGAACCAATTTTGAAACAATATGTGTCGAATGTTTAAGTAAATTTATCATAATATTACAATTATAGTGATGAAAAGCAACCCTACAAATTTATGATTTTAAACAAAAAGTTACATACAATATGTCTAAGCACCTGAGAGTTATAGCAATGAAATTCCTTACAGTTCCTCATCCGATTGATGCCCTAGGTTGGTAGTACAGCTGAATATCCCGCCTTATACTAATCAATAACGTCTAATCCCCCTTTACTTGAATTGTAAAATGTTTGGATGTAGAGTTTATTTTTATCTCCAGCTTTGGAATCAATTTCATCATTATTATGCGTGGTTGAGATGAGAATAACTACTATATTATGGACAGTAACTTTTAATTCCCTCTAAACCCAAAAATGTTTGATTTTACAGGTCGATATTTTGTACCAATGAATTCCGTTGGAATGTGTAATTCTTCTTCGTCTCCTGACTACTCTGATTCCTCTTGAACTTCAACATGATCTTGTTGTTCACCATCTGAATCCGGTTCTTCAACGGGTTCAACAGTAGGCACGTCATGAGAAAGTTATCTTCGAACACTACCAGGATTTTCAATCCTTTCATCACTTTCCACGCTATCTAACAGTCTGGCAGATATTTCTTACTCTGCTCGATTCATATTGCGTAGTAACACAATAAATATAACACTCAACACACTAAACGATCAATAACACAAAGGCGAAATTAAAAATTTTATCACACTTTAGCCCATGCGAGGGATCGCGCACGGTGGACCATTTTGTAGCTAGTGGAAGTAATGTAAAGTAGCTAGTAAAGTAAAATGTTCTCTGTGAGGTGGGCTATGTTGCAAAAAGGCTTTGCTCTTGAAAATTCGCCAGATCATCCAACATAGAAATCCTATAACCAGTAACTTATGCTCAGTTAACGTTAAATATGAGGTGTAAACTAGTCCTGAACTATTTTTTGAAGAATTTGTAACGACCGCAAGGGATGTTAGTAGTATTATGGAACAAATTTTGCTTAGAATTAGTGCAACACCCCCATTTGATTTTATTTCCTTATTTTGTTAGTATGTTGAAAATACTCTACCTCGTACATCCTTTACCATACTCAAACCCTGGTTTTCGTTTGTAACCACTAACATCAATTATCTCGAACTGATATCTAAAATAAATATCTGGAATAAATAAGTATCCCTTATATGTATATTCCAGTGTTTAAGCTTCACCGAGAACTTCTGTATCAATTCATCCCTCACTCATCTTCCTACGAAATGTTTATACTTTAAGGTCTTTCATTTTGAGTACAAAATACTTTTTCAACTTTATGAAAACAGTTAAAATTGTATTTATAGATTATTCAACCATTATGTTATTTATTGTAACAATTTCTCTCTCACTCTCTCTATCTCTCTCTCAATATTTAAAAGGTTTGTAATTTACATCCTTATAGTCGCTACATCCTTTTGGGTTTCTTCATTCCAAACCATCAATATTGAAATTCATGTGTCCTTGAACATTATGCATAGCAAATGCGAAGAGGTTTTTATACTTCATGAACATTATTTTACGCTTTATTGTCTGTATACTCTAAATATTTAGTCACTCTCTGATATTAGAGTAAAATCATCCCTTATCCTTATGGCAAATATTCTTTACAACAGTTACAATACATCTCCATAAACGATTCATAGTCAGTGTATTTGAACCTCTAAATTTAAAATTCCGTTCCGATTTGTTCAATTTATATTCATAAAAGAAATGAAAAAAACTGTATCTCTATAGCGATGTGTAGAATACAGCAGAAATAATATTTCTTTTGTTTGGAGGAATATTAAATTCGCCCATAAATAAAGTACATTATCAGAATAGTTACGAAAAGTTCTTTCTTCTGTAAGTTTTACCTCACTATATAAACTGTTAAATAGTAAGCCAAAAAATATTTAGAATTTAAGATTATCCTGATTTCTTACCTCCTGTCGAATTTAAGTTCTAATGAAGAAATTTTAAAAGGCAAAGGAATTCATGTTTATATTGAAATAACTTGTTAAATGTGGTTTTTATTTCCTACATTTTTTATTTCCAAGTTTATCAACAGTTTTCATACGCAATTCTTACCATTACGGGCGTCGCAATTCACAGTTCCATAGTCCTGCAGACCCTATGCAGCAGCGTGTAAATTGAGTCTCCGTTGTATGTAGGCTAACACATTTTGTGGACCACTTTTACCACAGTTTAGTGGATAAATACTGATTTTGAAATTAAGAATTCTTACAGGACGTATGTTTTACGTTATTATTTAAATATATATTATATTTACCATAGTTATACAAACGGATAATAGTCAAGTGTTAGACATTAAGGATGACCGTCATAAATATTTTTGCTTGTTCTAAAAGTATTTTGTCGAAAATTATAAGAAAACGACAATTTCAAGTATATGCCATTTACCAATTTTGAATAGAAGGAGTTGTATGTAACTTTAAACTACAATTTATTATTCATATTTCCAACAACTGGAGTCCCGGAAAAGCCT
>JBAIZL010000006.1:100011394-100058966 GCA_036971475.1 Prosapia bicincta | reverse complement strand
ACATATGATAGTATAAGATAGTACTGTATATATAGAACTTACTTCATGTATAAAATATGATGATTTTAATAAATTTGGCGGTAATTTATATTTTATTTTTACGTAATATCCAAGAGTTTGTCAATTGTGTTTAACTATAGTAAATATTTAAAGTATGTTTTGTTGTTTGAAACGGAGTAACAGTAAACAAATGTTTAGCCCTTGAAAAAACCTATGTTTAAATCGAGACGTCATTTTAAAGCTGTTTAGATGTTTCTTTCAAATTGTAAAATTATTTTTTATGTAGTAACTAACAAATGTATTTTTTTACAAATATTTGACATACTCGTACAATCGTAGAAGCCTAACAATGATTGCCGAACAAACTTATTGCCTTAACATATTGTCAAAATCTTTTCAATCTTTTTTCTCAATTAATTAGTTAATTTGGGATTCTTCAATTAATTTTGAAAATAATTCAAATACTTCCTTTTTAGGGATGATTTAAAAATTATTTATTTGAACTATTCTTCCAATCTCCTTAGTTCAGGTTAAAATCTTTTAATGTCTAAAACTATTAAAAATATTATAAAACATTTCAAGATTCAGACTGATGTAAAATGTGGATACTCTTCTCTTTCGTTATTAATTTTAAACTTATCCATTTTTAAAGAATAAATAAAAAAAGTGTTATTTTTAATGCGTTTTTTTTAAATATTGGAAATGAAATTTAATAAAAACATTCATTCTTATTGTATTTAAATATTTTAACTCGACATAAGACTAAATAACAGAGTATCTAATAAAAAACCGAAGCAGCCAAAACAATGTAATAAGGTGGGAAGTAGAAATATAATTGTTTTACAAGTACTTGTATAAGTCTAGTCAAAATAAATGTTACAGCTGTAACAGAAAGAAAATCGTGACAAACACTTTTTAAAGATTGAATGAAATAATAATAGGAAGGGAAGACTTTTTGAAAAAAAGAGTGATGGGTTGTTAGATACTAAAACAATGAGTTTGAACTTACAACAGGATCTGTCGGAACTTTAGCATGGACAACAGCAAACTCAAGAATCTAACCATTAATCATTTGCACAATATTAAGAACGGTGATCATTAAAGCATAAAGTAGGAGATGGAACGGGGGGAGGGGTAACAAAAGAAACATTACATACCTCTAAACCTGGAATATTGATATAAAGCTGAAGTATTTCCAAAATATAAAACTAAATCTTACGTCAGGGAGAAAAAGGCAGGGAAAATATGAAGTTGGTGGAAATATAAAATAGAAACTTGATTGTTTTCCATAGCCCTTGTGTATCGAACCTTGAAAAATATGAGATAGGTAAATACCTGTTATCGATATTGAAAAAAGACGAAATTAATTCTGTGACGCAGAATGTCTTGCAATCACGGAATTACAACAAGCATGATGCTCACACCTAATAAATAAAAAATGTTGGAAAACATGTAAACAATTATTGCACAAAATGCTCGTTTAGGTTTGGAAATGAAAACATTTTGATTCACATGGCAATTTGCTAAAATATTGTTATGTATTGTACTTCTGGTAATGTATTGTTTTGTATTTCTGGTAATGTATTGAATCGTATTGTACTCCTGGTAATGTATTGTATTGCATTTCGCTATAAAAGCTTAATATATTTCATTGGGATCTTGCATGGCCTAGGCAAGATACAAATTGGATTTTTCCATATAAAAAACTTTGTAACAAAACGTGATAAATTAGAGTGTAAGGGAAACGGCTTACAGTGTTGCACTAGACACTGCAGATCAATACGATACATGCCCGACTCATATCTCTTATTCACTAGAAAACACTCGACAAAGATTCCTTTTTAAATTTATCGCATACTTTGTCTCTTTGTTTTGGAAAGCGTGTTTTGCTGCTGGTAGACCTGTATCGTGTGTTTTCAGATGAATAGCTTTCATCTGACATATTTGGAAAGTGATAACATCGATCTGAATTTTACAACTACCAGAGTGACGTTAATTATAGTGTATTTTTGTGTAATAAACCGGAAATGGGAATGATTAATTTCTTTCAAATAATAATAGTATTGTATAGAATTGCATTAAATGTTGTGTCTTCTTTCACCGCACATAAGTTATTAAACGGTATTTTGCAACAATTAAAATTGTATTCAGGGTTAAAGTTAACGGATTATTAAATAAGTTGGATGTTTTTGCCAATCTTTTCCTTTTCTCAAACACATTCATTTACACTTAATTTAAACAAATAAGTTTTGGTAATACACTTCCTTGATTTATAGTGCTAAATATTTGGATTATAACTAGAAATGTTAAACTGCTATATAAACTAGAGGATAAAATAATTCCTATTTCGTTTTAGAATAATTGTACAAATTATGAAAGTTCTGAACATACTTCAAATATAAACAATCGTAGTTTAAAATCAAATTATTATTAATAGTTTGGGAGAGTAGACCAGTTACCTAAAGCGAAAAATGTCAGAAATAACCCTTCACTATACAACACAAAGGAAATGGCATTTTAATGTTTTTTTAAACGTTCTTCTTGCCCGTCTTTTCTTCCCAAAGATTATTTGTCCACTCCTGAAATGTTACATTTATAACAGAGGTTTATACACTAAATGTGATAAACGAAAGTGATCTTTACATTTATCAAATGGGTTTTTCATGACCCATTTGACTTTACAATTCCTAATGTAAAATAGGATTTCAGCGCTTTCTGGCTTTAGGGTAGGTACAGAGCGATTGGGGTTTTGGAGGGTTATTGGTTTTAATACATATGTGATTACCGAAACCATTTATAGTGAACCGTTTGGGAGTCGTTTATTGTCTATGATTTTCAGCAAATTTTTCAAGATGAAACCGTTGTACAGTATAGAATTAAGAAAGTTGGATGTTTTAAGAGTCACATGGAAAAATGTTATAACGTAATACAAAGTCGTCATTAGAATCTCAGTAAGGTTTATTAAAAAAAAATACTTGAATATTAAGTACGTACATGTAGTATTATGGAAACAAAAGTATTTGTCTAGATCGCTCATCTAATGAAGTTTTCATATTTAATTTGTAAATAAAATTTACTTAATAAAGTTTGCTGGTACCAATATTACAATGTCAATTATTATCATTCACAATGTCCTGTTTGATCCTATATTTTTTTTAACGGAGTAGGGTTTGTAGTGTGTTCAGTGACGAAAATACAATTTTAAAAATAAATTTGCTTGGTATCCCTTATTTGTCAAGAAATAGATTTTGTTAATAAACCTTGCTACTCTTTTGTTTTTATAAGTAAATCTATCCTAACCGTTTATTTTTCTGCTATATTGTAACGAAGTTAACCATTTAAAAACAGATGAGTTTATAAATATTTTGTGTTAAAACTGTTTACATGTTCCCCATAATTTTTATTTTTGGGTGTATGCATCATAATTTATGTTGAAGACATTGTGCCACCAAATGGCACTAAATTAATTTCGTCTTTCCAATATCGATGGCATTTGGATAACAGATATTTAACTACCTCGTATTTTTCAAGGTTTGATACACCTGGCTATAAAAAAACAATAAAGTTTCTATGTAATATTTCCACTGACTTCATATTTTCCCTGCCTTTTTCTCCCTGACGTAAGATTTAGTTTTATATTTTGGAAATACTTCAGCTTTATATCAATATTCCAGGTTCAGAGGTAAGTAGTAAGTAACATTTCTTTTGTTACCCCTCCCCCCGTTCCATCTCCTACTTTATGCTTTAATGATCGCCGTTCTTAATATTGTGCAAATGGTTAATGGTTTGATTCTTGAGTTTGCTGTTGTCCATCTTAAAGTTCCGACAGATTCTGTTGTTAGTTTAAACTCATTGTTTTAGTATCTAACAACCCATCACGCTTTTGTTGTAAAAGTCTTCCTTTCTCTTTATTATTTCATTCAATCTTTAAAAAGTGTTTGTTATGATTTCCTTTCTGTTACCACTGTAACATTTATTTTGAGTACACTTATACTACAACTTGTAAAAACACTTATATTACTACTTTATACCTTATTACATTGTTTTAGCTGTTGTGTTTTTGTATTAGATATTCTGTTATTATGTCATATGCAAAGTTAAAATATTTGAATACAATAGGAATGAATGTTTTTATTAAATTTAATTACCAATAATAAAAAAATCGCATTAAAAATGCCACTTTTATTATTTATTATTCAAAAAAGGATAGGTTTAAAATTAATAATGAAAGAGAAGAGCATCCACATTTTACATCTGTCTGAAACTAGAAATATTTTACAAATTTTTAATAGTTTTAGAAATTAGAATATTTAAAGTTGAACCGAGGAGAATGAAGGAATACTTCTAATCAATAATTTTTAATCATCCCTAAAAAGGAAAAGTGTTCAGAATTGATATTAAGTACCATTTCATTAGATTCTTGCTTTTAAAATTTGTTCCAAGATTTCCAAACTTTAATCTATTCGATGATAACGCTCTTTGAGGGTTTTGTGATAATAATAATAATAAAATAGTCATATTTTTCATTACAACGTGACTAGATTATTTTTATAAACCGAGAATTTAAATTCTAAGCAGGGTGCCATTGTGTTCAACTACTTCATTACATTGTCTTTGGTTCTTCTCCGCCTTTAGAATTTCACAGTTTACATTTCCAAATATTGCTTGAAATTACAAACTACAATACAAAATAAAATAAAATTTCACAATGGCTAATATAACAATAAAACACGACAAAATAAATTTATAAAAATTTTAAACACACTGATTTATAAGGTACTGACAATGCTGAAACCGCACGGCAACAATAGCAGGGAATCAATTCCAAGGAAAGCGAATATAAAATTGTATCTGCTTATTGTAACGCCTGATCAGTTGATTATTTTAACAAATTTTGGTCCGTTTAGTATCACGTTTTTCAAACTGAGAATATTAGGAATCTTTAAAAATTAATTTACACCTTTTTAAGGAATTATGATTTAACGGTCTGTTAGAAAATTATAATGTTTACATTATATTTAGCATTAATAGTTTTTATTATTTTAAAATTTCTTGCCATTATTTCACATAAACCTGTTATTAGTAAAATGTATTTATAAAAGAATTAATTTAAATGGGAAAACGTAGCTTTTTATTTTATTGTTATTCATTGATTTCTGAATATTTTAAATTTACCTTTTTATTCGACAATATAAACGAAAATGAATTTGATTTCCTAATAATATTACTAATGAGTAATATGCCTGTTTTATCTATTTTACAGTCTGTGCGTACTTTCTAAAAATACTTGCTTACTTTTTGAATACTTTTCTAAAATTTAAAAAAAAAAATTGGTTCACCACTTTATTGTGAGAAATCTCAATTAACCGGATTAAAATTTTGTAATTTGATAAGAACTTGAAAAGTTTCATAAATTAGCAATTTTTCAAATGTAAATAAAAAATGTTTTTAAATACCAATTTTAAGTTATCCTCAAATTCGTACCATTAATTTTGCTATAGTTGAAGATTTTTACCTTATTTTTAAACAAATTTAGCTTATTACAGTTTGCTACTAGAATTACAATGACCATTCTTATCACTCATATTGTCGATTTTGTTGTAATTCTTTTTAAAATTAAATAATTTTACTTTTAAATGATATTTTATATTTATAAAGCCCTACAAATGCGATGCAGATACAACTATTTTATTTTACTCTCATAATTCAACCAGACAAAATGTTTTTGTCGTTCACTTGTGAATAGGATTTTAGTCAATTTCCATAAAATCCGTCTACGAGTGAATCAATCCTTCTCGTAAGTTCTCTTGCCATAAATTATATCCTCACAAATTGGGTCAGATGCCATTGAAGATTCTGTCTCTTTACATTGAATTTTCTGAGTTGAAAATAACTCTGCAAAGATACTAAAAACTGTTGGTTTTATGGTTCCGCTCAAGAAACATTTACTCTATTTTACAATGAGATTTTAAATATTGGAGAACAATTTATTTATACTGCATATAATACCATTTAGTTAAGTACAATACGTCATAAATTATACTATTAACTGGAGACAAGCACATTTTAAATTAGATTTTTGTAAGTTTAATTTTAATAATAAAATTCAAAAATACTTATAGCGTAAACGTTTGCCACGTAGACATTGATTTATCGTCATTTCTGTGTTTAGGACTGTTTGGAGAGAAGATGTTAAAATTTTCAATAATTATTTTCAAACGTATATTTCATTAAAAACATTTGATAGTCAAACATATAGCATAATGTTTTTGAAATTTGTTTTAACCAAACAAAAATTGATGAAAAATAATTTAATAAAGGAAACTAATGTAAATTTAATGAAAGAATTTTTATAGAATGAAAAACACAGCAAAATACTCTAAATAACCGATTGCTTCATATTGCCATGTTTTATCTTAAATTGGACAACATAAATTATCGGTTATTGTTGCTAAAGCCCAAAAGTTATAAAAAAAAATACTGGAATAACTTATCCTCTCTTACGTAACACTGACACTTAAAAAAAACAATAGTAAGAAGGTATCTCTATAAACACTTTCACTAGGTTTCCCTACATTTTAATAAAACTATTTTACTTGCAATATAGCTGCAAGTTATTCCATTATTACGGATTTTTTCTTTTTATAATAAATACTGTAATCTATCCTAAGAACACTTCATACCTACTAATGAATGTAACTAGTTTTTTGTTTATAAAACAACTTTGAGTTTATATTGTCCTAAACTAAATAAAAGTTACTTTTAGTAACTTTGTCCAAGGTATGTACACCAGAGGATATCAGAAGATTTAGCATCAGGTGGGTATTTAATTTCTGCAAAGAGGTAGGTATCCACTAAGCTAGTCCTGTGGTAGGGATGGGAAGAGAGTACAAAGGCTGCAGCTAAGTGCTCTACACCGATAAGGTCCCTCCGAGATTTAGTAATAATAATAAACTTTGTCCAACAATAAAAAGTTGTGTTTGTTATTTTGGAAATGTTTCAGATTTGTATAAATACTCCAGGTACATAGTTCTGCAATATATCTTCTTTACCATGCATTACCTAATGGATTCATTGTTGTCGTTCTAAAATTGTACAGATGAATAATGGTTTGGTTCTTGAGTTTTGTTATCCATACTAACATTCCGACATACGTTTAGATAAATATAACTCTTTCATTTCTTATCTAATAACTTTTCACTCTTTATTTTTGAAAAAAACGTGTTTCTTTATTGTAATTATTTTCTTCATTAGTTCAAATTCTTTGTCAAGATATATTTTAAAATAATAGATTCTTGAGCACTGGGAGCTAAATAAATAAAACCCTCTAACCGCCACGATCTCTTTCATAATATCTGATTAGCTATAAGTAATAAAGACGTATTGCAATAGTCTTATATTGTTACTTGTAAATACAATTGTGCCTAACTACATTGTTGTACCAACAGGTTTTTTAATTTGAGATTCTGTTATCTTACACACAGTTAGCATATTTAAGGAAAACAATATAGTTAGATCTTTATTAAATGTTTTTGTCAATTTTAAGATAATGATCTCTAACTTTAGAGAATGTTTTTATATTTTAAAAAATCTGATATTTTAAAGTTTAGGAGTCATGAGATTTTAATTTTAAGAAATGGACTCATCTCATAAAAGTAAATACATTTAAAATATTTTAATTAAAACTATATTATTTTAAAATATAATTTTGCAGATTAAAACTGAAAATACATATAAACAATATGTAGAAATATTAAGAAAGAGGTGAGCACGAATAGTTGACTAAAGTGCCGACAAATAGGGCTAACCATTGTTCTATTTCGAGGGTAGCTATAAATGTGCTGTGGGAACCTATTGACAAAAGAGCGTCCAAGTATTTTAAGATTTAGGTATTCCAAGTGACCAAAATAAACTGGGAAATTAACACTGTGCCGTTTGGATAACTATTTACCGTATGAAAACCACCGGTATAACTGAAATAAGTAAGGGGGAATATTATGCTGTTTTAAAAACTAAAATCATTGGGCAAAGTACTAAGACTTTAGCGAACTTGAAAAGAGTGCAGGCGTATTGGGAGGGGACAAAGTTGTAACCAATGTTTAAAAAGATTTAAATGTGTTAGAAGAATTAAGAGAATTGTTAGTTATTTATGTGTAAAAATTTGATAATGTTACGGAATGATTTAGGCAGATAGTAAAGAAATTAGGGAAGTAAGTTATTTATGTGTAAAAGTGGAGTGAAACAGTAACGCAACGGTCAGGGATCCAGGAACTCGGCAATAAGTACAACCCATCTTACATTAGATTTAGCCAAAAGAGAAAGTCAACCGTGTCATCGCATTCCTTCGCCACCTAAATATACTATTTAAAATTATTAATACAATTTAAAAAATTAAAAATGCATATTTATTTGTTTATTTCTTATAGTGCTCTTCATGTTCGTTTGTGCTTAGAGTTTAATTATTGATAACAACCTTTTTTTACATAAATGTTTTACATTTCTATTTATTTCCTACATAAAGTGTTACCTTTTATTGTTATAGATTTATTGTCATGTTGTTTTGTTATTTATTTTTATGTTTCTCCTTATTGTTACATATTTATTTTTATATTATTACTGTTATTTTTAAGTTCTGTTTGTTATGTTTTGTAATTTTTGTTTTATTTAAATTTTATTATTTTTGTTTTGTCTAAAATAATTTGCTTGTGTCTTTGCTGTTGATTGGCATTGATAATCATTGTTAGTTTTCGTCAGGAATAACATACATATTCATATACGTATACATACACACACAAACACACACACACATATATATATATATATATATATATATATATATATATATATATATATATGCTGATACTTATCCCTTCAAGGATGGAAAAATTAGATGAATAGTTACTATCTGGAGTACATCCGTTCATTCTGCAGTCCATAAATTCGCAGTTCCGACGTTTCGCTAGAATCTCGTCCAGCATTGACGAGTTGAGCCCAACAACAGTAGAAGAGCGAGTCTACTATTGTTGGGTTCACCTCGTCAATGCTGGATGATGAGATTCTAGCTAAACGTCGGAAATGTGAATTTATGGACTGCAGAATGAACGGATGTACTCCAGATAGTAACTATTCATCATATATATATATATATATATATATATATATATATATATATATATATATATATATATATATATATATATATATATATATATAATATATATATATATATATATATATATATATATAATATACATTGTGTATATATGTGTACAAATTTTCTAGATAAAATAAGTTTACAAGTAAATACCAAAAATCGGGAAAAATAATATATATTTCCGGTAAGTCTTCTATTTGTAGTAATTCTATTTTTAGATAACAAAAAAACTTCACCTAGACACTGTTTGCTTTAGAAATAGAAATCCCTTTCGATATTTCTTTTACCTTTTATTTGGTCTTCGCCTCTCAACATCGGCAAAATAATTGAAACTTTGACATTTTCTCTAGAGCTTTCAATAGAAGGAACGGGAAATAATAAGATTGACAAGAAAGAGACAATGGCCTGGAGATAAAAGACACGACACACTGCCTTTTGTGGGAAGAGAAAATGGCGGAGATATAATACGACTTTCTTAAAAGTGGAAATATGCCAAGTCGGTGTGAAAAGTGGTTCAAGATTTACAGGAGTATAAGTTTTTTTCATAAGGTTTCATTTTTATTGTTATTACTTGAAATAAATATTTTTTTAATATATCGACAATTAGTTAAAATTTCGGAAACATAAATAATTTATTAGCTTATTAGGAATATATTAATAATATACATTAAATTTTTCTAACTCATATAATACGGTTAAAAAGTTTAACAAAATCAATTATTACTAAATTGAAAATTTTCTATAAGCTCATAAACTATTTAACGATATCAGTATGAAAATAGTAGAATTTTCATAAGCCTAATTAAAGAAGTAACTAGAAGAAAAAATTTCATTGATATTACTTGAAAATTAGTAATTCTTGTTATTAATTTACTTTTTTTACAGCCTAAATGAGAATTGTAGCAATCGACGAGTGTAACCCGAACGTATACTGTAAAACCAGAATAAAGAGCACGTTAAGGCCTTTAATTTAATAAACACTGTAGCTTCTAAATAAACATATTTTAATAAAATAATATTCCTATGTGAATTTTTAATTATTTCAATAATTTTGTTATTAATTTGAGTTTAGTAGGTAGAAAAATATAATTTACAAATTTAGTGTGTTTAATTTCGCATGACGTATTTAGTGTGTTTAGATTCTAAATACGAAACCCAATCACTAAATAATGTGATAATACGGTTAAAAACATTAAGCTATCCTCCAGACTTGTTTCAGTAATTAATATGTCTAAATGTCTATTTTCAAGTCTTTCAGTATAATAATGTTTCATATATATAAGGTATTTACCAAAAGGGTACTCAGGTATGGTAGTTGTAATCTCTCTGTTGTACATGGTATTTCAGCCTGTTACATTGCTATGTGCCAAGTCTCCTTTTGAAATTCTAGTTAAGCTACCTTCAATACTTCAACTCTACTTTTAATAAGTACTTTGAGGTCCCGCAGTTTTTAGGAGTATAGCCTAGGGGCCATTCTTGCCTGTGGAAAATTGATTTCCCCCGTGTTTCCCTCTTATATAAAATACCAGATCAATTATCATTTTACGATTGAAAGATCCAATTCTTTGTAAAGCTAAATTTTCTCTAACCCTATTTTTGATGTTATCGTGTCTATAGATGTGCAAAGTGCAAAAAGTTCAGATTCCTCCAAGACTCCTGATGACAAGATCTGCCAGTTCTGGAGCCCGATGGCCATGAAGCATTTCAATTGGTGGTGCTCCGAGTTGAAAGAAGGAACAGACAATAGCTTGGCAATGAAAAACATGATCTGGGGTTAGTTGTGATTGGGGACAGTACTTGCAAATGGGATAAGATTTTATATTAGTTGGTAGTATCCTCATACACTTGAAATGTCCAGTACGCACCCTAGCTATTGTAGAGAGAGTTTTCTTGGGCAGTTTAGATCGGGAATGGTTGCCTTGCTAAAATACTGGTAACCTTTCGGGAATGGTTGCCTTTCCCTTGGCAACAGCATTCGCATCTGTATAAGGTACTGTTAGGGGTTGATCTTCGTCAATTGCTACCTTCGCAAGGGCATCTGCACACTCATTGTCATCAATTCCGACATGAGGGGGGATCCACTGGAGAATGCAAGGTACCTTTAATGAATGGAGAAGAGTATTAATTTATTCTGTCACTGGTGATTTTGAGTCTGCGAAAATTACAATTTATTCTATTGAGTTGTTAGGAGGAGGAAAAGAGCGACAGTGGGTAAACGCCTCTTTAAGAGCAATCAGTTCGCTAGTGAAGATTTACCGAATGTAATGGACACAACAAAATGGACACTACAAAATTCAAGAATATATATATATATATATATATATATATATATATATATATTATATATATATATATATATATAAAACGTAAAATAAAATGTTTTATTTTATGTTATCATAGATTCTTTTATGTGATAATTTATGTTTGATAGGTTACCTTTTAATTAACTGCCCACGTTGTGGAACTAAATTATAACATACAACACTATTACTCAACAACAATTCTACTAACTCAACCTGAGCATTTATGATATTTAATTAACACTAAAATCTAGGGTTTTGGGCGCCAATATTACTCAAGGTAATATAAAGTAGTTGCAAATTTCTCTCTTTTTTATACTTTTATTTAAATGCAAATAGTAATATTAATAACTTTACCTTACACAATTTCATTTACTAGAACATAAGTCCTGCAATGTTTTACCTTACTACAATATTTAAAATTACAAATTTGCATTATATTAAATTTGATATTATTTTATTTCGACTTTGTTTTGAGACCCCTAATTTTTATAATATTTATTCTCAGGGCATGTTAGGTTACTGGTTTAGAAAACTGCTTATTATTAATCTTATTACAATACAGGAAATTTTTTAAAGAAATTTAAATCATAACATACTGACCTGAAATTTAGAAGATGAATTATATTATAAAAACAGAGAGTGCAATACTTAAGTTCGTTCCAATTCCTTCAGATGAACCCTTTCTCACTACACTGACACTTGTTAAAATGCTCTTTAAAAAAACAATACTGATCCACAAAAACTTCCACTATAACTTTAATGACAACAATTTCTCTTTTATTCGCGGATCACCCTTTTTATACAAATTTTCCTCTTACAAACCCTTAGATACTTTTAATTAATCAACAAGAATTATTTTCTTGATTTAAATAAAACAACAATAATTCCTTCCTTTAACTTTACTTTTAACTTAAACCCTCCTAATTAAAACTTTCCCATTTCATACTGCTTTGTCCACCTTTCGCCGAGTCCTGTGTATGACGGTTTTTCCTATCTCTAGCAATTTCTCTGGTTCAAAATCATACACCCCACTTCTAAATTTCTTGGCCAATCGTTTTACATCTTTTCAAATATTGACCAATAGGGAATTTACTAGTAACCGTTGAGAATTTAAAAATTTCGGTTATAAATCCAATTTCCTTTGAGTTCGCACCAATCTGCGCGTGTTTCAACTCATGAGATTCAGCTTAAGTTTAACTACCACAGTTTCTCTGTTAGGCCTCGCAAACCTGTCCGCTTCGTGACTTAAACAAAACTCCCTAGAAACTTGTAAAATTTATTACTAGTTCGTTCCCACAAATAAGTCCCTTCTAGCACCTCTCTTACATACTTTACTTGTATTGCATCATAAAATTTATATTTCTATTTGAAATTATTTCTTATTTCTAGATAAATATTTTTTAAATATATTTTTATGCTTCTGCATTAATTAACCTAATATTATGTTATAATATATATATATATATATATATATATATATATATATATATATATATATATATATATAATTGTCTGTGTTTAAGTAGCCTATATAGCATATATATCAAGTTTATATATTGCATTTTTATTAAAGCCTTTTTATATATTGAATATTGTATGGTAATATTTGGTGAGTTGCACGATCTATAGATATCAGGATTTATTCTTATAAAATCATTATGTTTCTTATATTTCGAAGTTAATTTCTGTTTTGTTTTTAAAGTTTATTCAAGTTTAACTGTCCACAATTTGTTAGATTACGCCTTGAATATTTTTTTATTAAATATCAATAATAATATAGATTTTATATTCAAGTTAAACCCTAAAGTTTCAATTATATTATATTTTTATGTTTAATGTTATCGCAATATGCAAAGAGATTCCTTCCGTCTTTTCCTTGGCTTCTTTTTGAATTGTATCTAGTTAGTTTGTAATTTCTACATCAAATTTTAATTTGTCAAATAATCATATCTAATATGGAAGGGGTTAAATTGTATTTATTTCATGTAGAGATTATTAAAATTGTGATATATTTATTGTATGAAATTTGTTATAAATATTATAACTTTGTAAATTATTCGTGTTCAATAAACGTTTTAATATTATTACTATTACCATTCATTTTTATAATTTTATATTTTTTCATATTATTCAAACATTTTTTGTTTACTTTTTTGAAATGTGGTATTTTTTATTTCATGTTATAAATTTGTGGTAATCATTATTAGTCTTATATACTTTGTTAGTTTCTTATATAACACGAATAGTAATTAGTGGTATGTTATTAGTATTAGTATTATCATGTTTTTAATAATAAAATTTTGTATTTTAGCATGATTCGCTTATTTTTTAAAATCATGCGGTTCCAATTTCTTTAGTTTGATTTCTGTAAACTATTCTAATATAATATTTATTATAGAAGAAGAGAATTGAAACATAATGAATCAGTGTGTATTTGTGTGTATAAGACGATTGTGCAGTAATGGATCTGCAGTTTGCTCGCTAATCCAGGCTTACCGGACGTAAATCACAGCTAACACTGTAAATGTATGCTCCAACACCCTGCAGAGATATGGAATGCTGCACTACCTACACGCTGGGCTTTACGCCGTCGTTATTATTTTAACCCGGGATTAAACTTACTCCAGTGAAACTAAAAATACGCTGTTTATAAACTTGTTTTGTTACTTTACTCTCACCACTAGTCGCTTAATATCATGCACGGTTTTAACTGCGACTTGATTTGTTGTAAGCATCAATAGTTTTTAGAATACAACTTGCGGGAAACGTATCACTATATGGTTACGAATGCTAACTACATAAGATCGCTTAAGTACTCTATGTGAATCATTTGCTTCATACCCATAATAATCGATCTAATGACGCTATAGAAATAAAATTTTCTCCAAACTTTAGTTGAAACTAGTGTTTTTATTTCTGTTGTTTTGTGAAATATGAAATTAGTTTAAATGATTACCATAAATGCTAAAGTGACCCACTTTAATATCATCACTACCACCAGAGGTATTACTGTACTTTTCCTAATTACAAATTGCAGTTTGTAAAACAAAACACTGGCGCCACTGGGTTAATTTAGAGGGTGGATATTTTGCCATTGGATGTTTGTTTACAGTTTATATAAACACAGTTACACTTTCTTTCTTCGCACTTTAGAATTTATTTATATTTTTTTACAATATCCTGGTGATAAAAACATTTTAATGATGAAACAAAACACAGTTGAAACTCAACAACGAACTCTAAGCACTTGAGATGGGTAAACAATAAGGAAGACTAATAGGTTAAAGAAACTGGTAACACCTATAAGTAACAAATTTGCAAAAATATGAAAAAGTTTGTATTAATCTCAAAGACTTAGTAATCTTAGGAGATAGGTAATTTAAATATTTTGAAATCTTTATTTAAAATTAGATGAAAATCCTGAAAGTTTATAACTTTAAACGTTTTGTATCGCCTTTGTAAACCGATTGGAATTTCAAAAATCCTTTAAAATATTTTTACGTGTATTCAGAATATGTAATTAGCATTTCATTTTGTTCATTTCGGCTAAGGTTTTTGTCTTTAGTATTTATCTTGAAAGCAAACAAATTAGACTGTACCTAATTTACATTTTAAATTATCCTCGTCATAATTTATAACTTAAAGTTTTGTAAAGATACATTTTGTTGTTTTCAATAACTGTTTTGTTTCATTTTAAGATGAGAAAAGTGTAAAGTCTTATAAAATAATATTAATTTTTTTAAATCGTTGGTATTGTTTGAGTACCCTGAAAGTATCGATATTGCTGTTACACTGATATATGATTTTATCTGGCAAATTTTACTTGTCGAAAAATCTTCTAGAATACTAAGCAAATAATAAGCTATTGTTTAAAAGTTACTCAATAAAAAAAAGAATTTATCCTCAATACAGAAAACACAATTCAAACTTTATAGGACTAAGGTGTCCTTATAAAACAGAAAATTAGGGTTTTTTAAAATTAAATTTTGAAAATTGTTTTGAAATGTAGCTATAATAAAATAAAACAACAAAGCATTTCTTTAGAAATATAGCCTCTTAATATAATCTCTCCCCCGATGAGACTTGTTTTCAGGTAGAAGCTCCACAAGCAAATAAAACCCACGAGTTAGATGTTGCTAGGAAAAATAAAAATAATAATAACACGTTGATATGAAGCGAAGGTTGGGTCCCTTATTGTTTGTGATTATGATGGAGGCCACATCACGCGTTACTACTGTATATAGCATATGTTAGAAAACTTGTTCATATGTTATAACACACACACACACACACACACACACACATATATATATATATATATATATATATATATATATATATATATATACAGTTATAACATAGAGCCGTATAGTTCTCGATCTCATCATATAGGTTTAGGCTTTAAAATTTTGTGTCTATTGTAAAGTCAAGTATTTATTTTTGTTTTGTCATGAAATACCAAGTTTTTCGTCAATTCCATATGCTATTATTTATGCCGTGCATCCTAAGGAGTTTCTGAGGAGAACGTTTTTTTACAATTTTCGTTACGTTAGGATAACAGTATACTGTAAATTTGTTTACATTTTTCAGTGCTCTCCAATCTTTCGTCACAAAAAACAGTTACGCTATGGTATTTTTTTAAAATTAGATTGATAACTAAATCATTTCTTGAAAATGCGAAATTATATTGTATTCCACTTAATCAGGGGGTGTTGTTATGTTTATTCGACACAGATGAAAACATATATGTAAATATCGTAAACATCTTTGTTTCAACATTTTAAAACAGTATTGATAAAAATTAGATTATTTTTTTTTAAACATAAATCTATAAACTGTTAATAATGAATAAAGTATAAATTTATAAATGTGTTGTAACATTTCGTATTTTAATTTCCCAATAATGACCCACACAGATTTATTACATTTTCGCTCCATTGAAGCTATTTAACCAAGAATTTCCGCTCCAAGCGCGAATATTCTCACCGTCCTTTACGAAGATAATTAAATTTGATCGAGAAGCTCTGTGTGTTTTATAAGGAATTTATAAGGTTTGTTAAATTTTATTGGCATGGAAATATTTCAAACCACGAAATAATTGAAAATTGACCTCCTATATTGTATACGTATTTATTAATTAACATTCAAAACAAAAATTTACGTTATATATTTATTAAAATAATTTCAAAAGGAAACAATTCCCACCCATCGAATACTTGATTAACTCTGATTTTTACCTTTATCATATCAATGAAAAACATCCTAATTACATAACGTGGCGAAGCACATTAGATACAATTACTACTTGAACTAATAAAACTTTAGCATCTGACCTAAACTGCCATGAACAACATTTAAATATCAATTTAATTTAAATTTAAACTCCATAAAAACCATCATTTCAATTTATTAACCGCACCTCTATTAGTGAATTGTAGAGTGGTATCACTAATGGAATAGCTAAGTAAAAGCAAACACAATCACAACCTTTACAAATTTAACATCATAGCTCAAGTTCTAAGGGATCATGTTTCTTCTGACATTCCGTTTAACGGCTAAAAAAATCGAGTAAGATCTATTTATACTCAAACTTAATGAAACTAGCACATTAAAAGTTTTAAAAATAGACTAATTTTGGAGATCAAAATATCTTAGATCATAATGTTGATTGACAACATCTGTCAGTCGACCACCTTTCTTTTTTTATTATTCTACTTTATTAATAATATTTTTTTAATTCTAGTTTGAGTTCTGTTCATAAAGCTCAAGGTTTTCTCTTACGTTCATTTAGAATGAATAATTATTTCTTTTTCATTTCTCTAATCGTTTAATTTTCCTGTTTTTGTAATGAACTATGTTAATTCTGATAAACGAACGTGTACATCTTTGAGCTAATCTTGAGGTACTAAGAAAGTCTCAACTTAAGATAAATGTTTAAGTAACCTAGAAATAGAAGTGTGACAGCATTAGTTGAAGTTGGTTTTTCGAATGGATGCTATAAACTTTTGTCGGTTTTCCAATTAAAACATCTCTGGCATTCTGAGTAATGAACGATATCTAACGTAGTATATTTTCGCTGTCTCAATTCTGATATTATTTTAAAACTTTTAGATTTGTTTCACTTTCTTGTAAATTTAAACCGTGTTTCCATACTCTGAGAAACTTTTAAAACATCACTACACAATTTTGAAATGGGGTTGTAAGTATTTTACTAATTTTTTTAGTTTCAAAGTATTCGTTACTTCTAAAACTAATTTCTTAAGGTGATTATTTTTTTTAGCTCATTGGTTCTTTGAGGTAATGTTTACCCTTGGCTTCTATTATAGTCATAGAGCCTACATAGATATTACGTTTGTCTAATGCGTTTAAAGCTATATTAGATACATGAAAACCTGGACCAGGAGGTAATAATTATTGTCCAGCTTTACATTACAATCATACCTTCATTATTTTGCAAAAAATATTCATAACTTCTACAGTTGTAATGCTATGCATTTTGAAATTTTGGTGTCGAATTGACAATGACCTATACAAGGGTCTTTAAGTGGATATTTCGTATATAAAAACTCTCATAATAGACATTTAGGTATATTTCACCTGCTAAAATACAACCATAGACAAGAGAAGGAGTTGAAAATTTCCCTTCTTTCGGTTTTTTACTCAAGAGTGTCAGAAGTAAACATTGATGGTGAATAAAGTCTGGTCAATTTCCTGCAGTTTCGGCCTACTATGATTCTTGAAAACGTAAATAAACATCAAGTTGAGATTTGAAGGTGTATTTAAAATAGTTACTGTAGAATTGTGGAAGAAAGGGATAGTTTATCGTTCGGATAAAAGGATTTAAATGCGTGATTACAATTAAGGTTCGGGCGGCAAAGAGTAATTTTCCTAAAGCTTTCAGAAATCCTTTAATTTAGGTAAATATGAACCCTAAAAAAAATCGCGTATACAAATAAAACGAATCATGTAAAAAAAATTACTGCGTGTTTTTATTCTTCCGAACATTTCATCTTCAGAAGATTTTTCCTTAAATCAACCCTAAATATAAAACCACAATAACTGCGATAAATTCGAAATAATCAGCCCCACTCAGAGACGTATGAAAATGAAATAATATAGGTATAAAGTTTTATAGTCTTAATAATTAACACAGAGAGCTAAGGTCAGAATGCAAGAGGTATGCTATCAGCGAGCCACCTGCAAAGTATAAACAAGATACAACAAATAGAAAATTTATATTTTAGACAGAGCTAAAATAGGACAGAAAAATTAATCAAATCAGCTTTTATTACGTGATATACAGATATAACTTTGATATTTAAACTAAATATATAAAAAAAAACTTAATTTACTACATGTGTAATTTTCTTAGTTTAGTTTCGAAGATCATTGTTAGATTAAATCTATGTCCTTACATCTACCAACATTTTTTATGTTGGTGCATTAGTTTTATGTTGGTACACACACACACACACACACACACACACACACACACACACACACACACACACACACACACACACACACACACACACACACACACACACACACACACACACACGCACACACACACACGCACACACACACACACACACACACACACACACACACACACACACACATACATACACACGCGCGCACACACACACACACCAACAGCCTTTGACCAAACCAGATTTTTCTGGTTAATTGTATAATCCAATTAATATATGACAACTTTTCAACCACCAAATAGGCCCCTAATCAAGAACTTGCCGTATTTATCCTTTATCTATTCATATACTCTTTCAAACATATGTCCCCCTCTACGATATGTTAAGTTGAGCCGGGAGAGTGTGTACGTATTCCTTCATCAGAACCCGCACAGAATCCATCTTAGTTCCCGCTCAGATTCACTAGTCTACAATATCTATGCGTGATATGTAATTGGTAGTAATATAATACAGAGATCAATCCATGGCTTCAAATATAGTACGCATTTACGGTTGTACCACTATTACAAACCTAGATGTCTTGCCTGCAGCTAGCTGAGTCTTCCTCAACTGCGTCATCAGACCACGCGTTAAACCCTTATTTTAATATCTTTATGGTTGATTTTTCGTTTGCACTCAGAGTAAACTTTGTGACAAATATATATCCTTATAAAAATTTTCTCGTTCAAGAAATACAGAATCATAAAATAAATTAAATAACATAATTCCATAACATTTGCATTTAGTTTTTCTAAGGTTTTACAATTTAAAATTCAAAACCTATTAATTTATTTTGTGCTAAGAGATTGTTATTCTTTTATTTTAAAAATAGGTTTCTTTAATGTTCGTAATTTATTCAGCAATTCAAAATGATATGGAATCAGATTAATAAAGATATTATTAACAGTTGACAGCTAATCTCCAAATATTTCATTTGCATGAAAAAATAATTCAAGAAAAAATTATTACTGGACATTTTATACTAGGCATTTGCAACCACTTTAAAATCTGTCAAAAATTGAAACGAAAAACACACACTACGGTAGGAAAAACGCTGTGCAAATTTTGTTTGGTTTTTATTTGCACCCTAGGTTGTTTGGTAACTCCAAAAAAAGGGTGGTTGGAGAAATGATTTATCAATGCCTCAAACTGAATCCGTATATTGATCAATCTGAATGCAACAAAATGAAACAATGTAAACGGGAACGCGGATTTTACTAGTATAAATACGCTTGATTTACCCGAGACTAGTGCTACACAGGTAATATAATTCATAGAGGTTACTGAATTAGTTTATTCTGAACATATTATTTTAACGAGTAAAATATGAACTAAAATTTGTTTTTAAAATTTTTTTCAGATTATTTCGTAGCAGATATGACCATGGCAACTGCGGTAAGGGAATACATTTGATATTTTCTCATTTTATTTACTATACAAACTAGAATAAACTAAAATGTTAATTATTCAATTAGTTTTGTTATATATAACACATTCAATATTATTAATTATTTTATTTGAATCAACTTAAAAATGTTTTAATAAAAACTTCGTCTAACTCCAATAAGGTACCCCATAGTATATTTGCAATATGTCTCACAAAAAGTAACCCAAAATTGAAACCCCAACATGACAAACATACAATAAAAATCTAGCTAATGTACGTAAGTTAAAAATATAAATTCGGAAACAAATACCAAACGCTTATACTCAAATAGTAATTTGTATCATTTTCAAAATCATCATTTTAGAAAAAAATCAAAGTTATAAATGTTCACACATCAGCACTACTTAGACTAAACACAAATATCTCCCATCAAAACAGGGTTATAATAGATAGTTGAAGCTTGAACATGGTTACACTATCTCGTCTCACATGGACATTTTCAAAAGATGTTTTACACAATCTCACTCTAGTCTATATATAAATGTTTACATAAAGCAAGAAAGAGAAAAGAAATATAGTAAATTCAGTGTTATTGATTGTATTTTAGTATCTTCATAAGAAGTTATTTTTAGGACGCCAGTTATGGATCCTGGAATTAACAAATTTTTGCTTCAATTGTAGCCCTTAAAGGACATGGTCCTGTTTAACTGAACTTCATACAAAAATTTAAATGGAACAAAAAACATGCATCAACATATATAAAGAATACATTTTTAATAGACAATCTTTATAAAAAGAAAATGAAAATCTCATATTATTTATAATTCTTTACATTTTACTGTCATATTATTATTTAATTTTTAAGAATGAATTAATATTCATTTAGTTGAAAAACTTCCCTAAGGTGGGCAAACATCTACAAAAAAAAAACTTTTTTAGTTGTTTACACATGAAATTTACGCTATTAAATAAAAATAAAAGAAGGCAATGTAAATGTGTGCCTACAAGCGACAGAATACAATACTCTACAGTTGTTCGCTCAGTAAGTTTGTCTTCATATCTGTATTTGAGAGCCGACTCGTTCGCGTTTAAACTGTTTTAGCTTCAACAAAAGCAATTGAGGACACAGTGCGTAATTATAATTAATAAACAATTATAAACCATTGCTACAAACTCGAGTTCATTTGTAACCTTCTGATGATGCTAACTTTGTTAGCGAAATGTACATAAAGATTGTGTAAATATTATGTAACAAGAGTTTAAAATGTTTTATTAATTGTAATGGATTATGTTTAAATAATACATGATTATATATATATATATATAATCATACAAACATATAGATTCTAACATTCTCTTTCCATCTATCTCGCTCTCTTTCTAATTGAATATTCATGTGTGTACTTTTGTGTGTGTGTTTTTTCTGTTTGTGGATGTGTGAGAACTTGGCTTTACTAATTGGAAAGAAAGAGCAATGTACCTTTTATGGATTAAAATTAAAAGTGAAAAATAGTAGTTTAATAATAGATATGTACAGTTGTTGCTAAGTTTAGAAATCTAATACAAACTATAATCATCTGAATAGAATAAGGGAGAAATAGAGTTACAATATGGAAAAATATATACATTCAACATGACGAAAATCAATTCAAAGCGAATGATAAAATTCAAGAACTTTCAAGAGAAAAAATATTATATGAAATATATTTAGAATTAAGAATAAAAAAGATTTTAAGAAAATTATGTCATTTTGAAAGAGGTTTAACGAACAGAAACATTAGTTTTTTAATTGAGGTCCATAGATTGCTCGAAATAAAATAAAGGATTTGCTATTGTTACTAACAGCAAAGAAGAATGAGAATTTACAGACATTATTTTGACATTTCTGTTCTTGTGCATGGTGTATAACAGATGTAAAAAAATCATATCAGTTATATATTTCTCTAGGTCAATCAAAAAAAACACAATATTAAGACATATTTATAAAGTATCACTTTAGTGGAGGAAAGCAATTTCACTTTTCAAAGCATATTATATTGAGTGCTGTGGTTAATAACCTTAATATCAGTCTCGCGGAGATAACAGTTGAGAAAATGAATAGCAAATAAAACGATATTAAATTTAAGTGGACATTACAAAGTATTCTATTTTGTCTCTGAACCTCGATGAACAAGAGTGACTAATAAGGTCGAAACTTTGCAAAACCTGGATTGCCAGGGGTACATATAGTCCGATAGTTATTTATAAATACATTTTAAAAATGTTTGTAGTACATATATATATATATATATATATATATATATATATATATATATATATATATATATATATATATATATATTATCTCTTGTTTCGAACAAACAGATCTTATCTGCAGTTTGTTTCTGAAGTTTGATCTTATCTCATAAAACAAAGAGCGGACACCTTACGGAAAACTAAATAAATTGTAGTGATTATTTATTACTTCCTATTTTTATTTTTATTTCTTCCAGCCATAAAGTAATTTTATTGTAAGATGTTTTATTTAATGTATGTATATTTAGATCCTCTTATATTCATGTCTTATTCACCGCAGCTTATGAGACAATTTTTTTTTCTAACCCTCAACTACCTTTTATTTTGCATTCTTTACAACTCCTTTCAATACGTCAATCAGAAACAATACATTGTGTAATTTTACTCTTTCTTCTTGGAAGCTTAAATATACTTTGTTTTTCATTTACTCCTTGCAACAATATTCTTTTTCTTCTTCCACATCTTACTGTTCAAAAATATATTTTAATCAATTTACGGCATTAAATGTTCTACTTGATAAACATTTTTTCCTATAATACACTACCTACAATAGTTCTATTTTCTTCATCAACTTCAGTATTCTATTTTGTCACGTACTAAACCTATTTAGTATTTAAGTAAATATTATTATTTAGTAAACGTAACATTTCAAATGTATAATCTACTTTTAAATGTACGTAACATTCAATTTTCCATTTTACACCTTAATTTACCATATAATTTTTTTCAAAGCTAACTTCAGAAGTTCCTCAACTCTTTCATGTTCACGTACGTGTAATAACCATGTCTCAAATCACACAATTTCTCATACGGCACAAAACATCCATTAGTTTCCTAATTAATCCTATTTATAAAGTCCCACAGAAAATATATTTTAATTAATGACTTCGTTTAGTATTTCAACTTGAATGTTTACACTTAAGCTGATTTTTTTACATTATTACTTTTTGTTCCCTTGCATTTGTTTAGGTTTTGCATATTCTGTTCATAAATTTTAAATGTAAAACATATCGGCCAAACAAATATTTAAGAATGTAAAATTTTATTTATTATTTTTAATTTCGTTGTTTATGTTTTAATTTTATACAATACAAAATAGAAATTAATTACATGGCACTATTAGTGTTTCGTATTATTAGATCTTATTGGGAGTAGAACTGTATCTATAGCCTAGTAGGCCTATACTCCCACTGACTGTTTACTAAAACTAAATCTTAGCTAAAACACTTTTCACTTACTATTGTAAAAACAAATAATACTAAATCTCGGCATAGATTATACGCTATTCCTTGGAGGTTAATGACTGTATATGTCTTCGCTAAATGCCTGACTTTGTCTGGCGCTAAACACCCGGGCAGTAGTGTTTGTGTCTACGCTAGTCCAAAAAATTACATAAGTAGAAGTGATAGTGGAAATTTTACGCAAAAATTGCAAGTGATATTTAACCCTCAGATTCAAGACTATGTAATGGGGTTTCTTGGTTTCCTTTTAGTTTTCGGATCTGTTGAAATCCATTTAGCTCTACATGCACTGCTTTGAAACCCATTTTCTTCCAATATTTCTACCTCTTTCTTCATCTTTAGCATAAATAATTACCGGGACAAGCGAAATTTTTGAGATTTATCACCACCAAAATTTTACCGTCTGTACTTCCACATACCATTCATATTACAGTTGTCAATTTGTACCTGCTCTCCAATAATCTGTTTCTTAAAAATATACAAAATTTCACTTCTTGTAGTTAGTCGCTTAATGCATCCTGGGGTTTCTTAGTTGTACTAATTGAGTACAGTGAAATACACAAACCTTCTCCAAATGATTATCTTCCAAAGTTAGTTCCAAGCTTCCTAATTATGTTTCACATGCATTGATTGTCAAGAAAAAAAAGCATCCTATAAATCCACCCCTTTCCAAATTGTGGCTCCAGAACAACTTTTGACCAGGAAGCCTATTATTTTATACTTTTTCCGTCGGAAAAAAAATTATGTGTAGAAAAAAATGGCAACGTGTTGAATACAAACAAAATAGGTCTCACTGCCACAGCACATGTATTGTGCTCTAATCCCGCTTTGTTGGGTATACAATTATGCACTTCCACTGCAAGTACATTTTCATAGTACGATCAGTCAATGCTAATTATTAATTATAAAAGTAATGAGTGCCTTGATAGTTATTTCATTTGTGAGCACAATAAACAAAAGGATTAATTAAATAGCGTACCTTCTCCCCAGCCCCACACCACACCGCAGACGGTTTGCACGACAAATTACAAAGTATTAAACTTTCCCTTCTATATCAAAGTATTAAAGCGTATATTTGCTTTGGATTTTTATTAATTTTCACTTTAAAAGGGTTTAAAATCTCCTCCCCTGAAACAAACCTTAATCTCCCTACTCCATTCGCCCATCTCAATTTCAACCCTACAATTCGCGAGGCTTTTGGCACTCCCAATTTTCTATTATTGGAGTAACCTTCCCTTCGTTATCTTGCCTTCGGAAATACCTCTGGAATGCTGTAGAAAAGTCTTTGAAAATTACTTTAGTAAATTAAGGAAATGATCCTTTTACACGAGCGTGAGATTGCTCGATTATTGAATATAAACTTATTTATTTTCACCTTAATTTATTTTACTCAAATTCATTAGTTGAAAAAAAATTACATGAATAAATCTCATCATTCTACTGGATGATTATTGTAATTAGTGTAGTAGTTATATTATGAAAATATTATGCTGTCATTATTTTATTTTAACATATTCAGGTAATCTTCAGCATATAATTTAGACGTAGCAATCCAATAAATAATACGGGTCTGCAAAAAAATACTTTTAAAAAAATGTTTTGTTATATAGTTTCTTGTATTTTTAGTAATAAATTCCAACACGAAACGATGTTTTCCACCTCGTACGTTTTTATTATAAAACATACAAGTATATTAGAAATAGCTTGCTTTTTTGTAATTTTATGTTTCATAAATTAAAATGATAAACAACATAGTGTTTACATAGCAAACAAATAAAACATAGTGTTTACATAGCAAACAAATAAAACATAGTGTTTACATAGCAAACAAATAAAACATAGTGTTTACATAGCAAACAAATAAAACGGAATCATCTGTATTTGAAGTATCTTTTTCGATTTCCCTCAAAACTTGTTATTGTGCTATTTCCTCCTTTTTGTTTGTATTAAGCTTTTTAGTTTGTGACATAAGGTTTATTCGTATGCCTTTTTTAATCCCACCTGTATTCCGTCAATCGGTATTCATCCCTATCTCTACAAGGAGAGGCAACGGGTAGATAATTCTCTTAGAATACGATTGAGAATCCACCCTGTACATATTGCCCTCGATACTCTCCCTCTCCTAATAAAAGTGTAGTTTCAAATGCCTCTCACATATCAGCCAATATTCCGTCAATCGGTATTCATCCATATCTCTACAAGGAGAGGCAACGGGTAGATAATTCTCTTAGAATACGATTGAGAATCCACCCTGCACATATTTCCCTCGATACTCTCCCTCTCCTAATAAAAGTGTAGTTTCAAATGCCTCTTACATATCAGCCAATATTCCGTCAATCGATAAGTCATTTCTATATCCACGTAGATATGCAACGTGTAGATATTTCTTAGAGAGTGATAGACACCTCTATCTGCTAAACGCTATTTGTAGACAATAAAGAGACATAGTACACGTGAAATTGATATGAGATCAAACCTATTTAAAATGCTAGTTATTTTAGATTCATGTTAAAGGCATACACGCTTAAACCCTAACTAATATTTTGTACTGAGAAACATTTTGATTTGTTATAACTAATTTCAAAGTTTAAAATATTTCATTAATATATAAAAAGTTGTGACAGTGATGTTAAATGAAGAAAATAGTAAGATACATTATACAAAGAAAGACCAATATTTAGCTTATTAAAAGAAGAAAAGGGAAATTGTGTTGCATAAAACCTTTATTTCAAACGTTTGCCAAAAAAGTAACAGGAATGTTCATCAGTTTTAGGAGTGTCACATTTTAATTTTATTTGAAGTGATATTTAAGGGGTAATATAAGTGTCAAATCAAAGTACGAAAGGAAACATTTTAATCGGAAATGTTTTCTCTCGCGGGTTAATCAATAATAAGAATAAAGTTGTTTAATTGAGGTGTATTTTTGCATTTCCACTATGCCTAAGAGATATTGAATAATATATGCCAAGGGTATTTTATATAGAAACTTGGAGAAAGATGAAAAGATTGAAATGGAAAAGTAAAGGCGATTTAGGGGAAACTTATTAGAGCGAACGGGGCAAACAAAAGCAATTAGTAGATATTTTTCTGAGACGATGTAAAATGTGGAGGAGTACTCTAAGCAAGGTATAGTTCGCGCTTCAAGGATCTGAGCTTGAGCAAAGTAATATATATATATATATATATATATATATATATATATATATATATATATATATATATATATATTTGTGTGTGTGTGTGTGTGTGTAAGCCACGTGTTTTAAAGTGAACGAAATGTTTTTAAAATTGATTTGATTTTTAACATACTTTTATTATTTAAGAATAATTTAATGTTAAAATTATTACAATAATTAATTAACAAACATAACTTATATTCATTCAATTGGAGTTGAGACAACGGTTCTCGTCCAAATCTAGCTACATACTAAAGTAGACTGTCCTAACAGCTGTACAATATAAAGTCTGCGAAAGCAGAAATCTACTCTAGGCAGTCATTAAATATAGCTAAATACACATTATTCATTTACAAAGCTCCTCCATCCACTTTTTACAAAGTTTCGGCCTTTGTTGAAGTCCTCTTTGTTATCTTGTTAAAAGTGAAGTATCAAGTGATATCAAGCCGCTAAATACGGCGCTATAATAGGCGAAATAGAGACAAATCTATGGAGCATAGTGGGTTCACCTTTAAACTCTGGTATCGTGTCTAGATACTTTTTCTTTAATGTAGGAATAGTCTTTATTTTATTTTATTAAATATAAAAGTTAAAATATTTAGTGAAAATATATCAATCTTTTACTTAATATAATTTTCTACGATCTACTTACAGTAAAACCCAAAATAATTTGCTAATACACAAAGCGTATGTTTCACTGAACAAATAGCACTTTCACTTTTTATTTTGAATAATGCATTCTTTTATTTCTTCTTGGAGATATTCTCTTTATGGTTTATTTTTCTTCGCCGTCGTCAGCGATTAACATCGAAAAAAATTGTATTCATTAGTTTTACGGAGATGTACTGATTAAGCCAGTTACGTGTGTAATGTGCAATAAAGGTTTTTTAAAATGATTTTATTTTTATACCCCTTTCATTAATTAATAATAATTTAATTTTAAATTATTACAATAATGAATTTACGAATACAACTGATATTCACTGGAGTGCAGACAACGGTTCTCGTCTAAAGTTTGCTACATACTAAAGTTATAATGTCTTACTTTAGGCTGCACAATACTTTAATAGTCTAATCTGATCTGCACGTAAGCAGAAATCTTTTCTAGGTAATCAATAAATTTAGCTAAATATACAATATTTATTCACATAACTTATATATATATATATATATATATATATATATATATATATATATATGTATATATTAAATTTGGATTTATTTTTAAAAAAATATATACTCCTTTATTTTTTATATTATTGAAGCAATTTTCCCCTTTATTGCCGTGTAAGTAAAGTTTAATTCTGTTAATTAAATACATATTATTAATAATAATTTCCAGGTGGAAGTTTAAAACTTTGAACAGTTTTATATAAAAAATATAAATAAAACTATTTCGGAAAATAACAAAATATTTCCGAAACTATTATACTAACAATTCTAATTCGTAATAATTTACAAAGTGTGTATTTTTTTCATTGCACTCCCAATAGTGTAACTAGCATCGTTAATTCTAAGTCTTATTTTCATAGGCCCATCTTAGTCACAGAAAAGAATCTGCACCGGTGCTGGACAGCAATGACGCCACGCCCTCCGACGACAGAAATCTGGATAGATTGGGTTACCCATTCGCCATGGTTCTGCGCCTTAGAGTTCTACAGGTAAGCCTCTGATGTACAAAATGTAATAACATAATATATAGGATTGTACTTGTCTTAGAATGGCATTTGGAAAATCTTTAAACAGGCTATTAAATTACACAATTTGTATGTGTGTGTGTATGTATATCAGTTGTTTATAATGAAAAATATAACAATATATATTATAAACTTTATCATTATATATATTTATATTTTATACAAACATATAAGTATATATATACTTATATGTTATATAATATATATATATATATATATATATATATATATATATATATATATATATATATATATATAAACATCGCAATATGTTTTCTTGTGTATTAATAAAGAACAAAAGTCAAAATACAAATACAAGAATTATATTTGAATTTACAATTCAAATATAATTCTTGTATTTGTATTTTGACTTTTGTTCTTTATATATATATATATATATATATATATATATATATATATATATATATATATATATATATATATATTTAGATGAACGTATGTGAAAACTAAATGTACCTCATTACTACCTAGTATTACCTCATTTTTATAGTAACTGTAAATTTTTCCACATTATTGTCACTGAAAGATAATGCATTTTTGTAACATTATATATATATATATATATATATATATATATATATAGTATATATTTATTTATTTATATATATATATATATATATATATATATATATATTATGTGTATATGTATGTTGTTGGTTTTCTGTATATTTTGAAATTATGTTTAGTGTTGTGTTTGGTGATAGTAAGATCTAGAAAGTTTATTCTATTGTTTTCTTCTAACTCGAGAGTAAATGTAAGGTTTTCATATATGGCATTAATGTAATTACGTAGTTGTTTGATTTGCCTTTTGTTGCCGTTGTATAATATTAAAATGTCATATACATACCTATGGTAGTAAATTATTATATGCGTGTGGTAATTGTTCTGTAGAATATATTGTTTGATGTGGTGGCAATAACTACAGAAATGGTCATACATAATACATCTAATCACCCCACACAACAAAAACCCGCTGCTTTTAATCATATGTTACACCGTCTTATAAACATACCAATGCTACAGAAAGACTACGACGAAGAACTTAATACCGTAAAATACATCGCCCGACAAAACGGCTACCAACACACACTCATAGACAATATTCTCAGGAAAATAAAATATAAACACCATCAAACAGCCACTCAAACAAACCACACAAAAAATAACAAATACATATCCCTCGCCTACCACAATAAAAACACACAAAATAGCCTCCACATTCAAAAAACTCCATAACAAATATCCTATAAAACAACAAACACGCTAAGAAAACATATACAACCTTTTCAAAAAGAAACTGACATATACAAACTCTCACGTATTTACAAATTAACTTGCAACGATTGTCCCAACTATTACATCGGCCAAACTGGCATGTCATTCTACACACGCTTCGATGAACACATTACCCAAACAAAGCAAACAAACCCTAAATCCAGCTAAGCAAAACCCCTAAATAACTCCCAACACACACATACCTACCCACACACTAATTTAAATATTCTACACAGATTAAAACAGAGTAAAAAACTAACAACCTTAGAAAAATATGAAATCTACAAACACTACGCAACAGACAGGGAAAATATATACTTAATGACCACACACACTTTAAAGCCAATAGTCTTTTCAAATACATCACACAAGACGCCGACACCTCACCTAATGTCATAAATCCAACCCTGTCATACCGTTTGTAAAGAGCCAAAAGCCGCTAGTAGAAAGTTAGCTTCGAAAAAGGAACGATCGTTTTGAAAAGCGTCAGCAAGTAAGCAATTACTATTCACTTAGTTAAGTAGTGTAAAATTAGTCTAATCAATGAATTCAAGATGATTACTTCAAAAAACTTTAAATAGGTTAAATAAAATGTACTTTCGAATTTTAATTTACCAACATTTGTATAGCTCTTTCAAAATTTTAATAATAAACTCATTTTTTTTCAATGATATTGCTCTTGAAGTGGTTTCTATTAATAAATTACAAATACAGAAACCTTATATACCTTATAAACCTTATATCTCTCCATATAAAACTATATACAAACATTATTTTAGATCATTGAGTTATTTTATTCAGTTAGAACAAAATTGTAGTATTACTAACAACTAAATTCCACTTTTACCTAAGCCAACCTTTTTAGATCTAGAGTTCTATCACTTAGGTTTGTATTTATTCAGCAGACAATGTAAACTAATAAAGGTAATTGAATATATCACCTAATGGAATTTAATTAATCATAATTAATCTGTGCTGCATGATGTTTTAATGCTTATCTTAGTTTATAGTTTTCTCTTTACGACTGATAGAGGGCTGTTTTTTAGACTTTTTGGCAACGACAGTTGATGCACTTCTTAGAGCCGGTCATGTTTTCAGTGCACCTCCAACAGAAAATGGCTGAGCAATCTCTATAACGTTTAGTCGCATGGTCGTGTTAATTTCAATATAACAAAGCGACCCTTATTTGTATAGATTACTATTGCATCTTTCGAAGATCAGGCCCTAGAATTTTGCAAAATCTAGGGCAATGGGCCATCATTATTTAAAAATAAGGTTTATTCGGTTATTTCGCTTCCGGTTGCGTTACAGTTAGAGTTCTTTCTGTTATTAATTTTTTCTTTGATCTCAAGTATATTTTCAAAACATTTATAGGTTTTAAAATAAAATCAGTTTATTATGCCTTTTCTTTTCTGGCTGCACAACACAACTTAGTAAATAATTTCTGCTTATGCAATTGGAGACGCCAAGTCAGAAATAACAAATATTTCTTTAGTATTCGTAAACAGCATTTAATCCCCGTTTTAAAAATATATTTTTGCAGGAAAAACCCTATGTATACCATATAACACATTTAGAGCTTCTTTATGATAGCTTCCTATACAGAATTTAAAAGCTTTCCACCCATTCTGGCTTTATGACCTGCGTACCTCAATATTATATTTAATAACCATAAAAGTGATTTAATAGATTTTTTTTTTTATTACGATATTTATAATATACATCAGAATTTATATTGAAGTTTCATTAAGTGGATATGTTTAGATATTACTTTTAATCGCTGTATGATTTTCATTTGTTACATATTTTACTGAATCTAATAAAACTTCAGAAATATTACGTTAGTTATTCGTGAAATGAGATAATTTTAATAGAAACAGGTCAAATTTATATTTTAGGTTTTAATAATTTAATACAGAATACACTTTTTTCCCTTATCATTAAAAATTAAAAAAAAAAACTTTCTGGCCCAGAAACTAACAGATATTTTACCTGAGCTTGAATATTGTTGAATTTCAAAGGATAACTTATATTTCGGGTATTCTACAGCTCTTACTGTTTCCTCTTACTCATTTTTCGATTTAACTCATTCAATCCATTTTTCCTATCATCCCACTCTTCTTTTGATCCCCTCTTTTTCTTGGCTTTATTCCTTACATATCGAAATTACAAAAGAGAAACTTTGTTTCACAATCATCTTCTATTCTGTAATTCTGGATATTCATTTGCTTCTATTTTCTCTCCTTATATGGCTATACACCGTCGAAAGTTTTTCTTCTATATGATAATTAAAACATTTCCACACCTTTAAATTGTATATTTGCAACATTACATAATTTGATAATGTTTGCTTTCCTTTTAGATAAATCGAAAAGTATCTAGATATCTGACTCAATTATGTGGTTCCTTTAATGAAGTCAGATACAGGAATGTTAAGGCTACAGTAATGGAGGTTTGTTAAATTCATTCACTTTAAGAATTGTACAGTTTCCCAAATATTTATCTAAGCGTTGAAAATCGTCAAAAAACAGAAACCGTTATTTCTGTTTCAAAATAAATGCGAATCTCCAAATCTTTTGTTTGTCAGGTTTACATTGTTAACAAAGCATATACAAACATGCATATATACAGAATGCATATTTTGCATTCTGTTCCAAAATAGTATTACAGATTTCCGCAAATAATTAGGTAGAAATCTGAGATGTATGCTTTTCAAAAATTGTACTTTTCAGACACGAACTATAGTAAACGCCTCGGTTGATTTATATACCCTGGGTTGATTCATGGACCTGGTCGACTTATTCGCCAGGTTTACTAATATGCCGGGTCTACTTATACGCCAGGTCTACTAATATTCCGCGTCTACTTATACGCCAGGTTTACTAATATACCAGGTCTACTTATACGCCAGGTTTACTAATATGCCGGGTCTAGTTATACGCCAGGTTTACTAATATGCCGGGTCTACTTATACGCCAGGTTGACTAATATGCCGCGTCTACTTATACGCCTGGTCGACTCATACGCCGGCTGTACTTATATGCAGGGTCGACACATTTTAATCAGTAATTATAATCACTGAGAAATAATAAAAACCTGTGATTATATTAATTTAGTTGACTTAACTTTGTGCAGATGTCAATAAATTCTATGATAGCCTATAACTGAACACGTGTTAAAAATTAAAAGTGTTAATTATAATAGAGGCTTTTTGTATTGAATATCCGTTCTTTTGATATATGTCGTAAACTGATATTGTATGTCCTATATTAGTCGAATAAAAAGATGATACAGTTGCAACTTCACAACCAGAAGGACGTATTACGAAGAAGACTGGGAAGCATTATGTTGCAACCGCCGCGCTGTGTAGATACAATTTCTTTCAAATTACACTTTTGCTACTACTTGCGATCAGACATTTGTTAACTAAAAGTTGTTAATTGTTAACGTACACTTGGAACAACCATTAACAACTTTTAGTTAACAAATGTCTGGTCGCAAGTAATAGCAAAAGTGTAATTTGTAATTTAGAACCAGCTCGTCATGAACAGCAACAAGATTTCGACAATTTCTTTATTTGCTCTTATTAGCAATGGTAAGAATACAATTAAAACTACTACAAAAGTTAATATAATTTATATAAAATAAATATTAAAGAGGATACAACACAGAATTTTAAAAAAGTAACGAAAAGTAAGTAAACTTTAATATTTTTAAGCGGTTAATGTAGTAGCATACTATTTACAGCATATTTAGAAATAATTTACTTATATTGGTCTTCTCTTAACAAATTCAACGCAACTAGTAGCCCACTGTGTTGGTTATCAAATGTATTAGAAATATTCATTCTAATACAAACAATGAAGGTTTTCTCTATGTGCCTAATGTTTCAACAAACATTATTATAATTATCATCGCTGAACATTGTATAAGTACTAATTAATGAACCACATATAGAACAATTTCTATAGTTTGTTGTTTTGTATTTAGATATATAAAACGTACTAATTTTAGTACAATTAGTAAAATAATGAGAAGAAAGTACTAATCGAAACTAAAAAGAAAATGTATTAAAGTTTAAAAGTAATTAGTCTGGCCAAAGCTAACAGTGCCCCTGCATTTGACAAGGCAAAGGTTACCTTGTACAATTTGCGTTGTTCAAAGCGGCAATTAGTGCCCACTCCATGTTAAATGAATAACAAATCCCGGTAAGGCAATGCATTATGCATAAAGACGTGTTGTACAAATTTGCATGCAAATAGAGAGTCTGTTATACAGAGTAGCCTGAATAAAGTATTTTACGACACCACTGTTTTACTTTTTTAAAAAATCAAATAATTAGCAATACCTTAAATTATTGTTGAAATACAAAACATGGTTTTAAATGTAAAATAGTTCAGCTCGTGCACTTCTCCTTTATAGTACAGTTGAATTGGAAATTCGTGACATACAAACGTGTTGCATACGTGAACAAACGTGCACATACAATCTTAAATGGGGTTTGGAGCAGTCTATTGTAGCTGACAGAAGTAAATGATGTTTAAACAGCTTCTTTGCTAAAACACTGGTGCATTTCATTCCCTCTGTTCTGTGTTTGCATGTAACTTAAATATAACTTGTACTGAACGTATTGAGATTGCGAAAACACTGGAAGTAGTCAGAAGTCATCGGGCTGAAAAGAGACTAATTCGTTTAGTAATATATTGCTTCTTCACCATATCTTTTAAGTCAATTTACCACTATTAGAAGGTAAAAATTCTGATTTGCTTAGGATTGCTACTTAACTTCTGTTTTATTACCTATTCCCGTAATTAAAAATTTGTAAGGAAAGGAAACGAGAATATTTTTAATAATTGTTGACGTAAGACACAAATAGGTAAAGTAATAACAAAATACTTAAACTGGCAAATTTCAAAAATTTTTTATCTCCACTATCAGGTGTCATTTGTTTTTTTATAAATAATTTTTTGTTACATAATTTACTTTTCGAAAATAATAGTTTTTCAATAAAACCTTTGGCCAAAAAACAGATTAATTAGTGTATGAGACTGTGGGCTTGCAAAGAGTTAGTAGTGAGATTTGCTTCAGTCAGTCACTATAAGCTTATTTAAGCTCCTTGTGAGAAGCTAACTCATTAGTTTGGTTTGGATGAAGCTCTACTTGACACATACCAGGGCCTTGGAAGGATGTTTACAGGCCGATTGGAAGGTACTGTTTTGTACCTTTAGTTCTGGAGAACCGTTAGAAACAGTGAGTGGTGTAAAGGTAGAGGTACCACGTCATCTAAGGTGTGGACCGGTGACTGTACACTCTAGGCTTTTCAGTAGTGTCCTTAGACCCTACCTACATGTACTAAGTAATCGATCAAAGTGATATTGGTCATTCGACTAGGACCTCAATTAACTTTGAGGTCGATTACGTGAAGTGATTTTATTACACAAGGACGTGAAATCTTCTATCTTCACTTTGGGGGAATATCAAAGCACTTTTGATAGAAATAAAGTCGGAAGTCAAATATCTCAACTGATAGTTGCTATCACTCTCCATTCTTTAGGGCCAGATAGAGGGATAACATACATTGATAAACGTCTTTAAGTTGTAGTGCAAACCTCAGAAACCATTTGAGGGGGGCTTTGTTTACAGCCATTGAAAAAGTTCATCAAGGAATGATATGGTTGCAAAAGTGCCGTTAGGTTATATCGAAGCAATCGTTTACACATATTAATGAGCGAGAGGAATCTTGTTAGTATTTTAAAGTATGTGGCAGACACTCTTCAATCTTTTATATACAATCATCCAACTCTCAATTCTATTGGTGAATACTCACATTGTCCACTGTATTCATAGTTTCTTTGTAGAAATTGTCTCCCCATCCATTTCGACATCTAGGTTCGATTGTCGCAACTAAACATGCAAGCAACCACCGATGGTACATCACCATTCACCACGATGCACTAAGTACGAGTAACTATACTCTGGGACTAAGAAGATGACAAATGTAAGCAAACAAAAAAATGTACGTCACAATTTTTATAAAAGTTTAAATGTTGTTTAGATATCCTATTGAAAAAAATACTTTGTCAATCAAATTCACTGAATATTTATTAACTGTAGACTCAGCATAAGATATAAAATATCGACCGAAGTATAAACATTTTAGGCCAAGAAATAACGTTTATAAATTTAACCTACAATTTGAAATATAATAAATAAGTGATATTTGTAATTAAAAATTAACTATGAGATTTTAATATTTTTTTAAAGGCACTTAATTCATAATTACTAACTAATAATAATTACTTCAAAGAACTGTGATATTTATTGCTTTTACAATACTTTCCAATATTGTTTTATACACTTTTACCAAAGTTTAAGGGCAGCTGTTTTCAAATAAAATAATTCCACGTTGAAAATAATATACCGAATACCGAGTGCAATATAACTTTTAGAAACTTTTAATTATATTAGAATTTGTTTAGTATAAATTAACACTGGAACAATGTTTGTTGTATGTTATCAAAATTGAAAAATGAAACGCGTTTTTACGTTCAGCGTAATTTTGAAAAATTCATGCCTAATATAAGTTTACATAACTTTATAACTACAAAATAAAATATAGTTTATTAATCATTGTTATTAATTTATCTTTGAAGTTATCCTGTTCATATATTTTAAAATATATGTACAAAATAATAAGGGATTATTTATAAATATACTAATTCGTGAAGTCACTGATTTTTTAAACTCTAATATAAAACATTAAAAAACTTTATTTTAACGGTAAAAGTTGTTTCAATGATACAGAAAATTTTAAAATCGCAAATTCAATTAGAAATATGTTTATTTTAAAATAATGGTAATTAAACCTACTTGCGTTACACAAGACAAGTAAATAAATTCGTGAATTACTGTTTGGTTAATAGTGTTCATCAAAGGATTGATTAAATTGAATTGTGAATGAATAGAAATTGTTTTTATAAATACAATCTTAAATTAGACTATAGCACATAGATAACGAGCTAAAGAAAATAGAAAGTAAGAGAAAAACAAGTTTTTTTTTAATTAAAGAGGGTATTGCAAATAAATAATAAAACAATACACATTTTATAGTCATCTTTCATTATAATTTGTTAGTTAATCTGACCATACATCTCGATTTTAGACTCATTTATTGTCTCATTTTAACACTCATTTTAAATTCTCTTTCACGTAGAGCTTGAGACAATATCTACTTCACCACGACGGGACGAGTGTTGCATTCCCAGAAATTAGCGTCATATCCTGCATACATTAAACCCTGTCAGCAACAAATCGCCGTCTGCGAAAAACAATTTTCTCGTTTGCAATCAGCGGCTTGAGGGTAGGCAACCTGCTGCAGATGCGTCCAAGTGCTTCACACACAAACTATTGGCGTACTCAAGTATTGCGTTGATGTATAACTGACGTGAGGAGTTAGTCTGACTATGAAGGTTTTATATCAACAATCTTTGTTAGTTCGAAATAACAGTAATTTATCCAGATTCCGTTTAAATAATATAAGAAATAATGAGCAAGTATGTCGGAAAGAAAAACTCTCTGCGTCTTCGATAAAAGAGTTTGCGTTAAAAAAAAAGCTTTATGAAAGGAATGTAAATAGACTTTTCGTATTACAAAATCTGTAGAATTGAACTACAGAGTAAACTTGTTTTCCAATTTCCTTTTCATTATTTTTAATATTAATGACCGATTAGAAATAAAATTAGTTATAACGGTTAGCTTGCTCATTAATTTTTGTTCTGGCGGTTTTTTTACTTTATTTTTTATTTGGGTCTGTAAATTAGTATTATAATATTCAATAGTAGAAGAATAATATTCTGAGGGAATATCTAAGAAAATTCTCAATAAAGTTCAAGTTATAAATATGTAAACTTGAATATACAGTAGGCCGTGGATAACTAGGACGTCTTTGTTTCGAAATTTCCGATAATTTGTAGTTTTAAGGGGGTCCCTTGGGCTTTATATACTATTAAGATAAATCGTACTTGAAATTATAGATAGTTCGAAGTTCAACATTTTTCATTCAAAGTTATTAGTTTGGATATGGGATCGCGTTTCCGGCTCAGTAGTCATTGCCTTGGAAGAATTCTCTGCGTTCAGATCGAGATCACGGGATCTGATGCGTAAGCTGTATCGGGAGAATCAGTTATCTTTCGACGTTTTGTTTAGTCATCAGTTTGTTATTGGTTCTAGGCCATAAGGTTTGGGCGTAAGCGGTAACGGGAATACTACTTGAGTGGGTGTCGACGTGTCGAGTAAGCTATCGACAGTTATCAATCGATACTCTGCTTAGTCATCAGTTCGTTGTTACAGAATTTGATTCTGTTGAGTGGTCTCCATTTGATTAAACCTTATGCTCCACACAAGACATTAACATTTAGTGAAATATTCTCTGTTATTTGTGAGGCGGAAAATGGACTTGAGAAGAAATGTGTCATTGCTAAGAAATATGGGGTAGCACCCACTTCAACGTCTACATTTATGAAAAAAAAATTAAAAGGTGCTTTGAGTAGAAATGGAAAGGGCCGCAAAAACAAAGAACCATTTAACTCTGAAGGGGATGAATATATGCTAAAGTGGTTTAAACCAGCTAAGGACCAAAACATTTCATTATCTGGGCCCCTTGAGCGAACCAAAGTAGAAGTGTTTGAAGTTTGGGAAAAAAGTGTTTTCAAAGTCAGTATTGATTGGTTGGATGGGTTCAAGGAAAGAAACAACATTACGTTTAAGTCTGTCTGCTGTGAAAGTGCAAGTGTAGATCAAGAAGCTGCAAGTGTTTCGAAAAACGTTTTTTACAAATGATTGACAGAACGTCAGCAAAAGTCATTTTTAACGTGGATGAAACGGGTTTGTTATTTAAATTTATTCCGGACAAAACGGTAACATTTATAGGTGATCGCTTCAGTTTTCAGTAAAAAGAGAGTGAATTTATGTTAGGCCCAATATGGATGGCACCGAATAGTTGCCTTTACTGATGATAGGGGAATCTGTTAATCCTAGATGTTTTTAAAACATAAAGTTCAAACCACTCAAGTACAAAGCAAATACAAAAGCTTGGATGGCAGGAGAACTGTTTAAAGAGTGGCTGTTAAAACTGGACAAAACGTTCCGTAAACAGAACAAAACAATCATCCTGTTTGTCGACAACTGTAATGCACATAACACTATCCAACTTATAAACAATGTTAAGGTTGCTCTTTCCCCACAGATCACTACTTCAGTTGTACAGCCAATGGATCAAGGCATTACAAAGAAAAAATAAGCATAAAAACGGGAAACGTATTCTGCAAACGATTTTGACAGGTTCGTTGAAAAACACCAACAAAATATTTCAAATTTATCTTCTTCAAGCAACAAGAATGTGCGGAAATGCATTTTCCAAGGTTACTGAAACAACAATCGCAAGATGTTTTAAGAAAGCTGGATTCTTAAGAAATCTGACCAATATCCAAGTGAACGCTAATTTGAAGATGTTTTGCCTATATCTGTCCAATAAGAATGTAAAACGTAGGTCACCATTGAAGAGTACATTAATAGACACGAACAAGTAGACATGTGTGGAGAACTCTCCAATCAAGGCATTAGGAAAAATAAAAAACAAAAAAAGAGCCGAATTGTCTGATATAAAAAAAAAAAATCAAAAAGAAGTTGTAGAGTCTCAAATCCATAAAACGTCACAGGCTCTCCATCATTTGCGTGAGTTTCAGGTACATCGAAGGACAAACCAATGTTAGTGACAATGTTTTACACTCTTTAAATGCACTTGACTTAAGGATTTTGGATATATTAAAACATATATTTCTGGAAGACAATTGGCCATTATAAAATATTTTCAGAAAATTTAATTTTGTACTGTTTATATCAATTCATTACTTACTGAATATGTGCATATTGTATTCCTGAATTAAACCTGGTAATGCTGACTGCAGTAACTTTTACCTACTAATAATTATCACTTTTACCAACCCAATGTGACTACGTTTACGGTTTATTCTACTTAGAGTATTTAATCTGCGTATATAGTCTGTTTAACATTGAACCAAAACACGGTCGTCAATTTTAATTATAAATTTATAATTAAACAAAAATATACAGCACTATAGCATCAATACAATAATAAATTATAATTAACCTAAAATATGCAGCATTATATAGCGAATTACAACATTAAATTATAATTAATAATAAATATCCAGCACTATATCATGAACTACAAAACATAATTAGAATTCGCAATAAATATGCTGCACTATAGCACGAACTACAACATACAATTAAAATCAATAATAAATATGCAGCATTGAATCATGAATTTCATCATACAATTATAAGTCCCCATAAATATGAAGCAATATAGCGTGAATTAAACTATATTAAACAAATTAATAATAAATATGCACCACTATAGCGTAAACTGCAATACAAAATTATAATTCATAAAATATTTGCAGCACTGTAGCACAATTTGCAATAGAAAATTATAATAAGCCTACATATGCAGCCCTATAGCGTGTATTACAATATAAAATTAAAATTATTACAGAATATGGAGCACTGTTGCAGGAATTACAATATAAAATTATAATTAACCTTAAATATGCAGCACTGTAGTACGAATTACAATATATTATAATTAATAAAAAAAGCAGCACTGTAACATGAATTATTATATAAAACTATAATTAACCATAAATATGCACCACTATAGCTTGAATTACAATATAAATTATAATTAACAATAAATATGCAGAACTTTAGCGTAAATTATAAAATTATAACTAATGATAAACATGCAGCACTGTAGTGTGAAATGCAATACAAAATTAGAATTCACAATAAAAATGCACTGTTCACGAATTAAAATATAAAATTATAAATAACCATAAATATGTAGCACTATAGCGTGAATTAGAATATAACTAATAATAAATATGCAGCACTGTAGCATGAATTACAACATACAATTATAATTAACCAAAATATAAAGCGCAATAGCGTGAATTAAAATATAATTAATGATAAATGTGCAGGACTGTAGCATGAATTACAACATGCAGTTATAATTAACCATAAATATGAAGGACTATAGCGTCAAATACAATATAATTAATAATAGATATGCAATACTGTAGCGTAAGCTACAATACAAAATTAGAATTCACAATAAATATACAGCACTATAGAACGAATTAAAATATAAAATTATAAATACCCATAAATATGTAGCACTATAGCGTAAATTAGGATATAATAATTAATATATATGCAGCATTATAGCATGAATTACAGCATACAATTATAATTATTCATAAATATCTTTCCGTTAGAGCGAATTACAATTTAATTAATAATAAATATGCAGCACTGTAGCATTAATTACCACATACATTTATAATTAACCATAGATATGAAGCAGTATAGCGTGAATTAAAATGTATAATCTAATTTTATTAATAAATATGGAGCACTATAGCGAGAACTGCAATACAAAACTAGGATTGACAATACATTTGCAGCATTGTTTCATGAATTTCAATATAAAATTATAATTAACCATAAAATATGAAGCACTATAGCGTGAATTATAATATAAAGTTATAATTAATAATAAATATGTCACACTGAATCGTGAAGTACAATACAAAATTAAATTTCCCAATAAATATGAAGCACTGTAGCATGAATTACAATATAAAATTATAATTAACCATAAAATATGAAGCACTATAGCGTGAATTAAAATATAAAGTTATAATTAATAATAAATATGTCACACTGAATCGTGAAGTACAATACAAAATTAAATTTCCCAATAAATATGAAGCACTGTAGCATGAATTACAATATAAAATTATAACTAACCATAAATATGCAGGACTATAGGCGAAACTACAATACAAAATTTTAATTACCAATAAATATGCAGCACTGTAGCGGGAACTACTAAGTAAGAATTAATTAGCTTTCAATTCATATTCGCTTTTTAACCAAGGATTCTTCTGGTTAATGATTTATTCATTTTTATGTAATACTGATTCATATTCTTAACATACGTGCTACATGTGAATGTAAGAATGTACATGTAATTCTCCTGTAAAAAAAGAAAAAAGCAAATCTGCTTTTAGCATTGTTCCAGTATCGTTAATCAGGGATTTTACCAATTTTTAAAACGAATGGATTATTTTTAGAGAATTAATGAAACGTTTACAGTATTCCAGTTACATATAGATAATTGGCATCGAGGATTTATTTAATTAAGAATATTTAATTGTCCTTTAGGCTACAAAGATTTTGTTCAGAAAACCAAATAAAATTCTTCTTAAAAATATTATTCTTATCCTGTTTCTATTTGTAATGGTCTTTTACAACAATAGTTATCAAGAGTTTGAACATGCTTTATCAATAAATTAGGTTTTAAACTTTAATGAACCTGGACTTATCTCCAAATTATTGATTCAATATTATTTATGGACAAAGAAAAGTCACAGCGAATGCAATGGCTCCAAATATAGCAGAGTTATCTTTGCAATACGTTTTCGCCAGAGAAGACTCTTAACTGCTTCACGTTACCATACACTACTACAGAAATATATCTTGCTATGACTCTCCAACCGAAGTATTAAATAAAAGAACTTATTAGAAAGAAATGTGTTGAACTTGACATCAAGATCGGAAATGTATGTTTTGTTTAGTAGCAATATTTATGAAAAGTCAACGAATAGTTATTTTGTACAGGTATTGTATAAACATGTATGGAATTCAACTATAAAGCTGAATTTGTGATTCTAACATTCAAGACTTGCTATGATTTAAAAAAACATGTTATAACGCATTCACAGAGTAGGTAACCTATCGGCTACATCATTTGCCAACTTCAAGTGCTCTGGAACTCAATCCGCTACCGTTTGCAGTTATCGTTTTAGTTTTATTCCAGAAGACGCGTTAGTTTTAGGAAGTTAGTTTTTTCGCAGGACATTCGGAAGTGCGTAAACTTGATCCTTGTGCAAACAATTTCTTTTTTATTCTTGTGATTATGCTATTGCTTACTGGGTTATATGTTGGATTTATTCTACTTTATTTATGTTTGTGTATTCTGTAATTTGTAAAAATGGTTAGGATTCTTATTTTCAATTTAGACTCAACAGTTATGGAGATTGCTTTTGGAAATTGATGACCTCTACAGTGGCTCTCAACCCAAACGGGTCCGCGGGCAATGACTTATGGGTCGGTGAAATGTCACTGAATATTTTTAGTTACCACATTCGTTTCTATCCGATCGAATACGAGCCGAGTGGTACTCGGGTGTGACCGTACCCAATCTAATACACTTGGCTAAAACTACGTTTTGAACGTGAACCCCCATCTCCCGCGATCTATGATATACCGGACTAGCGGGTCTTCAATATCGTAGAAAATTTCTAACATAAAATCGTTACTCTTAACATGAAATGGACGCACTGTTGCATTCATAGAGAGGCTTTAGTAGTCAAGAGATTATGTGAAGTGTTGTTGAAAACTCTTAATGGAGTAGTTCGTTATTAACTTCATTATAATTCAACCCCTGCAGTCTAGATTGTTTTCTTTGTTGTGCAAAGAGATAGACAGGGAGCATGTGCAGCCTCTTATTCCTACCGAAGTAAGGTTGCTCTCTGGAGGTAGTAAGTTGGAAAGGTTTTTCGATCTTAAGGATGAGTTCATAATCTTCCTTCTTGATATACCAAAAATGCAGATTTTCTTGGCTTTGCGTAACTGCTTACTTAACTGATGTGTTTAAACATTTGCACTTTTTGAATCTATGCTTACAAAATAACAATAAAGATATGTTCAAAGTTGAAGATAAAGTTAGTGCCATGGTTTAAAAAGGTCAGTTGTAGACAACAAGGGTCAATAAATGCTCTTTACAAATTTCCACACTTTGAAAGAGTATTGGTAGTCTTCTGATGAAAGCTTAGTTAAATAAAGAAAAACATAACTGACTGAATTAACAGAACATAACTGAGTACCATCAAAGTTTAGAAAACACTTTCAGGGAATACTTTCCTGAGCCAGATCCTGATGAAAGTTGAATTAGTAATCAGAGTAGAGGAAATAGATCAACTTTTATTGGCACTTTAAAAAATATTTTTGATAACGAGAATATTGTAGAATTTTGGTCGACAGTACACTAAGACTACAAAGCACTCAGAGATATAGCTATGAAGGTGGTATTACTCTTTTAACTACCTACAGGGACAGGCGTTCTGAACTATATGCTTCATGAAAAATAAATATATGAATGGTATTGATATGCAGTCTGATTTCAGAGTAAATGAGTCAATTATGGAACCTAACATTTCTGAAATCATGAAATCACTCATTTCACTGAAAATAATGTCAAGTTGGGAGTAATTCCAATTGCATTGTATAATAATTTTTAGTTATCAATATTCCTTTTTAATATTTGTTCAACAGTTTTACTCTGCTTATCGCAATTAAAACAGACATGTGATACTTGTTTTCTCTTCAATAACTCTTTATTCCAAACAAAAGATTAATATAATTAAGTTTAATGGATTTTACCTACAAATTTTAACATGTTGTTAGATACATTTTGTATCTTAATTAAAACACTTCTTGAATGTACTTGTAATAAACGTGTGGTAACATAAAATTTAATTTTCATATGTAAGAACAGTTTTCACCTTAAAATAGGTGGGTAGGAAATTCATAAATTACTTACTAATTACTAATATAAGTCAAATTATTTTGTGTGTAATCTACAATTTAATTTTATGAACTTAAGGGGTTCTTGTCCATGTAGTGACCGATGAGGAATTCTTGAAAATATATTATTGGGAGCCACTGTATTAGATGAATAGACATAATGATTATTATGTCAATAGATCCTTAATGGATCTATTTCAATAGTTATTATGATCCCTTATGCCTCTTTTACCATACTATAAGTGATAGTTCATTCCCCAGTTTAATAAATTGTTATAATCGATTGCTGTGACTGACGATATGCAGTAGAACAGTTCTCACATTTGTAGTAGCTTTATGCAGCCACATCTCTGAAGCCTTTGTTGGAGTTTCAGATATCATTTAAATTTTATCTGACTGTAAATGTTTTCTGTTTTATTCTAAGTATGTGCAATAAAATAAATAGACATATCCATATGAGAAAAAATGTATGGAACTATTCAAAGGTGTAAGGTAGGTTATCAATTATATTACAAACATTTTGACGTCATATTTTTCGAAAGCTCAATTTTGAATTTTTTGTTTGTTTTTTTGTTATTACAATTGTCTTGTGGAAAAGAGATTATTCTGGTAGGGTTTTGATTGTTTTTCGTAGCAGCAAAAAGGATAATCCACTCAGGTACATTCGTACCCCATTTATGACCGCAAGCCTTAACAATTTGATTATGGTAGATATTACGATTTTGATAGAAATTAGAACTCTAAGTGATTCAGGAGACGATAGCTTAATTTTGTTCTTGGATTAATAAACCAATAAAAGTATAATCTACAAGTTTACTAACCTGCTTTTAGCTGTATTAAGTGTTGCATATCTTAGAGTTTTAATAATAAATGTAATAAAATATTGTTTCCTAAGTAGCAAGTGAAAAAATTAAAATCCTTATATTATAAATGTTAAGTAATTTGTTTTTACATTGTAAGTATGTGAGAGGGATTTATAACTGGGAATTAGTTCAGTAGAGCAACAAAAGTGTAAAAGTCTTTGGTTTTCCTCTGTCAGTACTTGTGCAATTATTTCAACTGTTGCTATGTTTTTTTTCTGATACGATAACTTGAAGTTAATTCCAAATTTTTGATGATAGATTTGTATTTATTTTTTTCAAATCCATAAACAAAAGGTTAACCTATAATTGCGTATTTTTCAGGTAGTCTGCGGTATCTCCGCCTTAGTCATGGGAGTAGTAGCCTTCATAGAAGAGAGAGGTCGGCTGAACGTTGGATTAGGGATGCCTGCTGGAATTTTCACTGTCGCTGCTGCCGGTAAATCTATAAACAAAAGGTTAACCTATAATTGCGTATTTTTCAGGTAGTCTGCGGTATCTCCGCCTTAGTCATGGGAGCAGTAGCCTTCATAGAAGAGAGAGGTCGGCTGAACGTTGGATTAGGGATGCCTGCTGGAATTTTCACTGTCGCTGCTGCCGGTAAATCTATAAACAAAAGGTTAACCTATAATTGCGTATTTTTCAGGTAGTCTGCGGTATCTCCGCCTTAGTCATGGGAGCAGTAGCTTTCATAGAAGAGAGAGGTCGGCTGAACCTTGGATTAGGGATGTCTGCTGGAATTTTCACTGTCGCTGCTGCCGGTAAATCTATAAACAAAAGGTTAACCTATAATTGCGTATTTTTCAGGTAGTCTGCGATATCTCCGCCTTAGTCATGGGAGCAGTAGCTTTCATAGAAGAGAGAGGTCGGCTGAACCTTGGATTAGGGATGCCTGCTGGAATTTTCACTGTCGCTGCTGCCGGTAAATCCATAAACAAAAAGTTAACCTATAATTGCGTATTTTTCAGGTAGTCTGCGGTATCTCCGCCTTAGTCATGGCAGCAGTAGCCTTCATAGAAGAGAGAGGTCGGCTGAACCTTGGATTAGGGATGCCTGCTGGAATTTTCACTGTCGCTGCTGCCGGTAAATCCATAAACAAAAGGTTAACCTATAATTGCGTATTTTTCCGATAGTCTGCGGTATCTCCGCCTTAGTCATGGGATCAGTAGCCTTCATAGAAGAGAGAGGTCGGCTGAACCTTGGATTATTGATGCCTGCTGGAATTTTCACTGTCGCTGCTGCCGGTAAATCTATAAACAAAAGGTTAACCTATAATTGCGTATTTTTCAGGTAGTCTGCGGTATCTCCGCCTTAGTCATGGGAGCAGTAGCCTTCATAGAAGAGAGAGGTCGGCTGAACCTTGGATTAGGGATGCCTGCTGGAATTTTCACTGTCGCTGCTCCCGGTAAATCTATAAAAAAAAGGTTAACCTATAATTGCGTATTTTTCAGGTAGTCTGCGGTATCTCCGCCTTAGTCATGGGAGCAGTAGCCTTCATAGAAGAGAGAGGTCGGCTGAACCTTGGATTAGGGATGCCTGCTGGAATTTTCACTGTCGCTGCTGCCGGTAAAGACCTTTATTTGTTCCTGCTTTCTCACGCAAAATAAAAGTAATTTTATCGCTAATTGGCGCTAATTTTATTAAAAAATTAAATACTTTGCTTTCCTCAACTTTTTATGATATCCTACGTGGTCTTACTACTTAACGAACGTCAGAGTTATATGGAAGTCTAAACGTTTTCATTATTTCTTTTCAAATTTTAACAATTATTGCCTTCGGTTGTTTACAGTAACTTCACCTGTTTTTCTTTTACTTCTATTAATGATGATATATATTATTCATTAATAATTGCTAAATAGTTTAGTTATAATTGTAATGTTAAAACTTCAAAAATCATAATTGGTGGGTCATTGGTAAACTTTCTTGTGAGGAAATTATAAAAATGTACGACT
>JBAIZL010000006.1:99988894-100006394 GCA_036971475.1 Prosapia bicincta | reverse complement strand
GTTATTTTTACTTAATAAAAAACTTTAATAGTTATGGTTTTAATTAACAATATATAATTTACTTAAAGTTTTGAAAATATTAGAACTTTTTAAAACATTTTTTCAATTATAAAACTGAGAAAAAATATTTTGCACAACAATTTACTTAGGTCTAATACATAGATAGGAAAACAAGGCATTGAAATAATTGAACAAGCTCTGTATTGAATTTTATGTTATTTTAAATTGTAAAGCCTTTTTTGCTTATTCTCTGTTGTTGTAACTGGTACTGAGCAAAATACCGAGCTATTGGTTTACATTTACTGAATATTTTATGTTTGTACTAAATTGAAATAATACAATAAACATGTAATACAAAAATGTATCTCTTAGTTTTACTATGTAAATATGTTTATAGTGTACATAAATACGTAAACTTAAATCAAAAACATCTAGAAATTTTTCATTTGTTTGTCTTGTAGAATATATTGATGTTTTCTTAATTCAATCAATAAAACCTAAAAATATCTATTTTTGTAATATATTCTTCTTAATAATTGATGTAAATTTCAAATAAAATTTAACGTAATGATAATTATATTCATGTTGTTATTTTTATGTTTTTAAGACATATGTGTAATTATAATAGTAAGTTTTTGGTACAAAGGGTAGCCTACTATTATACACATTATACATAGCATTGTACTTTTAAATATACACTTTGCTGAAAGTAGCACTTACTTGTATGAGGACTGCTGTTTCGGACCATGCTTCCAATTTACAAAGAATACTGTAACAACCAACAAATATAGTTTTCATTTAAAATAATTTAAATTAAATATTTATTACAAACATTTAATCCAAAAAAAAAAAAAAAATTGTATTCAATATTCAAATTGAATATTCCATACTAAGTTTTCAAATTAAATCTTTGTCCATTATAACCCAGTAAGGTATGTCATACATCTTTTGATGTGGTAATCTTTAAAAACCCAATAGTAATACTATTTTTTTTTTAAATTTACAAAATTACTAAAGTGTAAAGTGTATAATTAGTAGTTTAAGTTGAAAATGAATCATATAAAGTAAAAGAGAAAGATTTGAAATATAATAAAAATAAAACAGATGTTTTTTCACAGTTTATTGTTATTTTCCTTTATTCTATTGAGGCAAGTTTTAAAATATCATTTCTGTAGCTTGTGTGTTCAGATTTAGACGAAATATTTTATTAAAGGTCACAAATATTTGAAGAAAGAGGTTTTTAGCATTTTTATTTCCAAAAGCCATTCTAGCCTTAGCTGAATTTTTGTACATCTCGTGCTTATCTTCTAAGCGCTTCACACTAATCATTATCTATCCACCAGTAAAAACTTCAATCTCTATGATAATCGGACTGGCTTCAAACGTCTTCCATTCTTGAGATGCCTTACTGATCCACATCAATTGATGTATTGCCTCTCTAAGCCACCCCTCCCACAGAGAGCTTTAGCCTTACTTGGCCAACCTTACCAAAAAGAGAATTAGCCTCTCTAAGCCGAACCTCCCTCAGAAAGCATTAGACTCTCTGAGCCAACCATACTACGTAGAGCGTTAGCCCTTATAAACAGAGAGAAAAAGCATCCAAAAGAGAACTACAGCCTCCAATAGAGAACAATAGCCTCCTCAAGCCATCCTTTTATAGAGGGCTTTAGCCTCACTTGGGCAACCTTCCCACAAAAAGAATTAGCCTCTCTAGGCCGAACCTCAAACAGAGACCATTAGACCTTCTGAGCCAACCATACTACACAGAGCTTTAGTCCTTCTACACAGAGACCAATAGACTCTAATAAAGAATGACAGCCTCCAACAGAGAGCAATAGTCTCTCCAAGCCACCCTTTCACAGACTTTCTTTACCAACCCTCCCACTGAGAGAATTAGCCCCTCTAAATAAACCCCCCCCACAGAGAACTTTAGGCCCCTTGAGCCAACCCTAGTACACAGAGAGTTAGCCGCTCTAAGCCTTCTCCCATACAGCATTAGCCTCTCTAAGACAACACTCCTACTTAGAGCATTAACCTATCTGAACCTACATGCCACAAAGATAATTAGCACATCTAACCCAAACATCCCACAGAAGACAAGAGCTCCTCTAAGCTAACCCTCTGACAGTGATCATAGCCCCTCTAAGGCAACCCTCCTACAGAAAGCATTACCCCTTCTACGACAACAATCCCACTTAGAACATTAGCCTCTCAAAGCCTCCCTCCCCCAGAGGGCATTAGCACCTCTAATTTACTAGCCCACAATTCCCACAGAAGGCAAGAGCCCCTCTAATCTAACCCACAATTGTTCTTTTCCTGGCCAATAAAAATATATTATTTTTAAAACTATGAGCCACTGTAAGTGTGCGTATGTCGGTTTTCATATTTTAGGCATATTTGTGTTTAATTTAAATTTTTAAGCACATTCGAGAGATCTATCTTCTTAATTATAAAAGAGGTAATCAATTCCGCCCCTGTCAACAATACGCAAATACGTCATGCTACACCCCACATCCATACTTCCTGTAGCACAGTGAATAATGAACAATCAAAATCTTGATGCTGTTAGACACCACATTATTCATTACGTTTGAACCAGCAACATGTCATTGTTTCCAAAAGCGAAAGCTTTCTTAACTTCTTACACTCACTATTCACTTTGAACACTATCAAGAACGTATTTTTTTAAAGGATTTAAAAAAGTGGATTTTATATTTCATTTCTATTTTTTCTTTGTTGTTTATTTTAGCTACTGAACATACATTATTTTGCTTAAAAATTGAAAACGTTATACAACATATAGTAATGAAATTATAATATATATTTTTAAATTTTATTTATACTAAATGGACTGTAATGGACTGCAAATATACTTGATTCATCTTCCATTCCGATCCGCAGTATTTTCTCCCTTGAAAATATATGGCGAGAGTGCATTTTGAAAATCAAGGTGCCAGGCAAGACCGTGGTTCCAAAACCTCAACCTGACCAGTTTCTGCAACACAGCAAACGAAAGGTTGTAATCGTCCCAAGTAGTTCTGGAAAAAGTAGGCTGTGGTTCACCCTTATACCTATATACTACCCCAATCTCATAGACAAACATAGTGGTAAATGTTATAAATAGTCTGTTGAAATGTCGAGGGACAAAACGAGTAAAAAGGTTATATGACGTGTTGTTGAGTTGTCTCTTGATAGAGTTGCTAATGATGGTTGGAGAAAAGCTTAGGTTCTTGTATGATTAAAACTTTTTTTATGACGTATTAAGAGTAATTATTAAACAGTAGACCTATTACAAAAAAAATTACACTCAAAACATTTTGGCTACTTATACAATCGTATAAGATATGGATGTAAAGTTTTAAGTCTATGTCTAAAAATTTAAAAATTGAATTTGTTGAAATTTTTATTGTGAATGTATTTTACATCATGATATCCTGTTTTAAGCTATTAGTTTGTTCAAAGTTACTGTTTTTAATATTGTATTTATTGGTATACTTTTTTTTAAAGTTTATTTAATTTCGAGCGTTTTGCGTATGTACGTTTTGCGAATTTTGATAGACACATTTATTCTTGAGAGTTGTTATCAATCGAGGAAATTATCAATTTTGTAGTGATATACGTTTTTATGGTTGAATCATGGTTAATTATTTTTTTTAATATTTTTATTCGTCTGTTTTTCGGTACTAAACAAATATTTTTGTTTAATTATTTTTCGATGTTTATGCTGCAATTATTTATTTGGGGAAGGTATTCCTACTTTTTAACTAGGTTTTTTTTTCATTATTTTCTGTTTCTTCTTTTTTACTTCATTTTTATGATCACATAACCTTTGTTGTATGGTCTTAAGTTGACTACATTAACTGTAAGAGGTACAACCAAGCCACTTATGTCGTATTGGTTAACGCTTCTTAACTCTATTGAATGATCCATATGTGTTAAAATGGGTTACAAATTGTACATGGAATATGTTAACTATGAAATAAGTGACAGCCCAGATGTGTGTTTGTTACTGCGTATAATAATGTTATTAATGAGGGTTTGGATTTTAATACAGCCAATATGCTGAGGATTTCACTGACAGATTGCGGATTGCGGAGAATGGCTAATTTTGTTTTGATGTAGACGAACAGTTGAAGTAAAAATTTTAAATTTTGCTCAGTACGATTAATGAATTAAATTGAAAGTTCAATATATTTTATTTTTAAGTGTGAAATTGATTATAGATTTAAATAGAACTTTTTAAAACTCAATTAAACAATATTTTTTAGAAAATGTAGTATTTGTTTCCGTCACTATTACTGCCACTATTATTGGACCTGTTTCTACCACTGTTATCGGCACTGTTGCCGTCAGTATTATCGATACCATAACCGTCATTGTAGTCGTTACTGTTATCTCACTCTGTTCCCACCACTGTTATCGCTACTGCAACCGTCATTGTTATCGTTACTGTTATTTCACTCTGTTCCCACCACTGATATCGATAACATAACCGTCATTGTAGTCGTTGTTGTTATCCCACTCTGTTCCCACGACTGTTATCGCTACTGCAACCGTCATTGTTATCGTTACTGTTATCTCACTCTGTTCCCACCACTGTTATCGCTACTGCAACCATCATTCTTGTCGTTACTGTTATCTCACTCTGTTCCCACCACTGTTATCGCTACTGCAACCGTCATTGTAGTCGTTGTTGTTATCCCACTCTGTTCCCACGACTGTTATCGCTACTGCAACCGTCATTGTTATCGTTACTGTTATCTCACTCTGTTCCCACCACTGTTATCGCTACTGCAACCATCATTCTTGTCGTTACTGTTATCTCACTCTGTTCCCACCACTGTTATCGCTACTGCAACCGTCATTGTTATCGTTACTGTTATTTCACTCTGTTCCCACCACTGTTATCGCTACTGCAACCGTCATTGTTGTCGTTACTGTTATTTCACTCTGTTCCCACCACTGATATCGATACCATAACCGTCATTGTAGTCGTTGTTGTTATCCCACTCTGTTCCCACGACTGTTATCGCTACTGCAACCGTCATTGTTATCGTTACTGTTATCTCACCCTGTTCACACCACTGTTATCGCTACTGTAACCGTCATTGTTATCGTTACTGTTATCCCACTCTGTTCCCACCACTGTTATCGCTACTGTAACCGTCATTGTTGTCGTTACTGTTATCCCACTCTGTTCCCACGACTGTTATCGCTACTGTAACCGTCATTGTTATCGTTACTGTTATCCCACTCTGTTCCCACGACTGTTATCGCTACTGCAACCGTCATTGTTATCGTTACTGTTATCCCACTCTGTTCCCACCACTGTTATCGCTACTGTAACCGTCATTGTTGTCGTTACTGTTATTTCACTCTGTTCCCACCACTGTTATCGCTACTGTAACCGTCATTGTTATCGTTACTGTTATCCCACTCTGTTCCCACCACTGTTATCGCTACTGTAACCGTCATTGTTGTCGTTACTGTTATTTCACTCTGTTCCCACCACTGTTATCGCTACTGCAACCGTCATTGTTATCGTTACTGTTATCCCACTCTGTTCCCACCACTGTTATCGCTACTGTAACCGTCATTGTTGTCGTTACTGTTATCCCACTCTGTTCCCACCACTGTTATCGCTACTGTAACCGTCATTGTTATCGTTACTGTTATCCCACTCTGTTCCCACGACTGTTATCGCTACTGTAACCGTCATTGTTGTCGTTACTGTTATTTCACTCTGTTCCCACCACTGTTATCGCTACTGCAACCGTCATTGTTATCGTTACTGTTATTTCACTGTGTTCCCACCACTGTTATCGCTACTGCAACCATCATTCTTGTCGTTACTGTTATCTCATTCTGTTCCCACCACTGTTATCGCTACTGCAACCGTCATTGTTATCGTTACTGTTATTTCACTTTGTTCCCACCACTATTATCGCTACTTCAACCGTCATTGTTATCGTTACTGTTATCTAACTTTGTTCCCACCACTGTTATCGCTACTGCAACCGTCATTGTTATCGTTACTGTTATCTCACTCTGTTCCCACCACTGTTATCGCTACTGCAACCATCATTCTTGTCGTTACTGTTATCTCACTCTGTTCCCACCACTGTTATCGCTACTGCAACCGTCATTGTTATCGTTACTGTTATTTCACTCTGTTCCCACCACTGTTATCGCTACTGCAACCGTCATTGTTGTCGTTACTGTTATTTCACTCTGTTCCCACCACTGATATCGATACCATAACCGTCATTGTAGTCGTTGTTGTTATCCCACTCTGTTCCCACGACTGTTATCGCTACTGCAACCGTTATTGTTGTCGTTACTGTTATCTTACCCTGTTCACACCACTGTTATCGCTACTGTAACCGTCATTGTTGTCGTTACTGTTATTTCACTCTGTTCCCACCACTGTTATCGCTACTGCAACCGTCATTGTTATCGTTACTGTTATTTCACTCTGTTCCCACCACTGTTATCGCTACTGTAACCGTCATTGTTATCGTTACTGTTATCTCACTCTGTTCCCACCACTGTTATCGCTACTGCAACCGTCATTGTTATCGTTACTGTTATCTCACTCTGTTCCCACCACTGTTATCGCTACTGCAACCGTCATTGTTATCGTTACTGTTATCTCACTCTGTTCCCACCACTGTTATCGCTACTGCAACCGTCATTGTTATCGTTACTGTTATCCCACTCTGTTCCCACCACTGTTATCGCTACTGTAACCGTCATTGTTGTCGTTACTGTTATCTCACTCTGTTCCCACCACTGTTATCGCTACTGTAACCGTCATTGTTATCGTTACTGTTATCTCACTCTGTTCCCACCACTGTTATCGCTACTGTAACCGTCATTGTTATCGTTACTGTTATCTCACTCTGTTCCCACCACTGTTATCGCTACTGCAACCGTCATTGTTATCGTTACTGTTATCTCACTCTGTTCCCACCACTGGTATCGCTACTGCAACCGTCATTGTTATCGTTACTGTTATCTCACTCTGTTCCCACCACTGTTATCGCTACTGCAACCGTCATTGTTATCGTTACTGTTATCTCACTCTGTTCCCACCACTGTTATCGCTACTGCAACCGTCATTGTTATCGTTACTGTTATCTCACTCTGTTCCCACCACTGTTATCGCTACTGCAACCGTCATTGTTATCGTTACTGTTATCTCACTCTGTTCCCACCACTGTTATCGCTACTGTAACCGTCATTGTTATCGTTACTGTTATCTCACTCTGTTCCCACCACTGTTATCGCTACTGCAACCGTCATTGTTATCGTTACTGTTATCTCACTCTGTTCCCACCACTGTTATCGCTACTGCAACCGTCATTGTTATCGTTACTGTTATCTCACTCTGTTCCCACCTCTGTTATCGCTACTGTAACCGTCATTGTTATCGTTACTGTTATCTCACTCTGTTCCCACCACTGTTATCGCTACTGCAACCGTCATTGTTATCGTTACTGTTATCTCACTCTGTTCCCACCACTGTTATCGCTACTGCAACCGTCATTGTTATCGTTACTGTTATCCCACTCTGTTCCCACCACTGTTATCGCTACTGTAACCGTCATTGTTGTCGTTACTGTTATTTCACTCTGTTCCCACCACTGTTATCGCTACTGTAACCGTCATTGTTATCGTTACTGTTATCTCACTCTGTTCCCACCCCTGTTATCGCTACTGCAACCGTCATTGTTATCGTTACTGTTATTTCACTGTGTTCCCACCACTGTTATCGCTACTGCAACCATCATTCTTGTCGTTACTGTTATCTCATTCTGTTCCCACCACTATTATCACTACTGCAACCGTCATTGTTATCGTTACTATTATCCCACTCTGTTCCCACCACTGTTATCACTACTGCAACCGTCATTGTTATCGTTACTATTAACCCACTCTGTTCCCACCACTGTTATCGCTACTGCAACCGTGATTGTTATCGTTACTATTATCCCACTCTGTTCCCACCACTGTTATCACTACTGCAACCGTCATTGTTATCGTTACTATTATCCCACTCTGTTCCCACCACTGTTATCGCTACTGCAACCGTCATTGTTATCGTTACTATTATCCCACTCTGTTCCCACCACTGTTATCGCTACTGCAACCGTCATTGTTATCGTTACTGTTATCCCACTCTGTTCCCATCACTGTTATCGTTACTAACATCGCCAGTGCTCCCATCACTGTTATCGTTATTTTTCATCACCCTTCCTATCGTCAGTGTTCCCAGCACTACGACTGTTATCGTCACTATGACTGCCCCTGTTTCTATCACCAGCATTGCTACTGTTATCGCCACTATTATCGCTAGTGTTCCCCTCACTGTTATCGCCCCTCTTATCGTCAGTGTTCCCATCACTACAACTGTTATCGTTACTATTATCGCCATTGTTCCAACTAGTGTTATCGCTCTTTTATCGTCACTATTATTGACCCTATTTCCATCACTATTACGCCAGTATCTCCATCACTGTTATCACTCTTTTATCGTCACTATAACCGCTCTTGTTCACATCTGACACTGTTCCCATCACTGTCTCAGTCAAGTGTGTACTTTGTTGAATATTATTTCTTAATTAACATAATATAGTTTTGTAGAAGTTTACAGCCATAATAGAGACGTTGCTAGATATAATTGTAAAGCTGATGCACGCTAGTTTTATCTTCGTACACATCATTGGGTAAGACTACGGTAACAATAATAATAACTATAAAGGCAAGGGTAACTGTTGGAGGCTTAGCGTAAAGGTTAATTGCAAAGATAAGGGCGACATTCACACATTCAATATCCTTAACCGACTCTGCAATATCTAAGTATAAGGTTTCCTTACATGCTTCGGACTCTTTTCTTAGTTCAATTTATCTCCTAACAAATCCTAAAGCAATTTTTTTAATGTTAGTTTCTTGTTAATATATCATTGTGTATTCAATATCATTATATTGGTGTATTATAGAACAAAAATCTTTACAATCTGTATCTCTTAAAGAATATTCAGTACTTGCGATTAATTTCCAAACTAACGGCTACGTAAGAGCGACGACAACAGAAGCCAGACACAATAATCTATACTACAGAATAAATTATTGATTGTCAAAATCATTATAATAAACGTTGACCTTATGATAAATCTGTAAATTTCCACAATTTTGTTGTATCTCATAAAACTAATACCTATAAACAAAATCGAAAAAATAAATAAAACTTTCTGAAAAAAAGCGGGAAAAACCTGATCAAGACTAAAGACGTAATCAAAATAAAATTCAACTTTAGTATTGAAATAATAATAAACAGAGTAATAGGAAATATTTATTACGACTTATTGTATACGGAGGAAAAAATAAAAGTTCACCAAACAAAGAAATCACTAGAAATCAATAGAAGACACCTTTCTATTTTCAACACATCAAAGATACAAATACAGGAACATTTGTTCATCATAAGTACAAAAGAAAAGGCATCCGGTAAAATACAAAAAAATGAAAAGAAGTTAAATAGTTAAAGACTAACAGTGATTGTTGGTTTTTGCAGAATACACAAAACCAACAAGACATTTTTATGTATAAAGAAGATTATGGTGAGTGTTTCCTCCCTTGCGGTAGATGAAATGGTTTCTGGTATGTAGCTGACCGTTAGAGAAGTTGTTTTGTCGCTGTCGCGGTAAGTTACTGAAGGGAAAAATACAAAAAAAAAACAATCCATGAAGGGGTTTGTATGTCACATCGAAATTTGAGTCTAATGATTGCAGGACGTTTTGAGCTCTTAAAGTGTACACAAACTCGTCTAAAATGACTATATATACTAGGATATACATAGATATAGGTACGTACACAAATACTAGGTACATGAAAAAAGAATTCCAATTTATAAACTTTAAATTAGAATTAGATAAAGAAGGTGTAGAAAGAAATCTTTACTATTTTAATACTATTGGTTTTTCGAAAGAATAATGTGTGTCATATAAAAATAATTTTACTCTGCAACAACCCAGCTAATAGTAATACGATAACACACAAAATTACAACAAATCGAATAAGGAATGTTCAACTAATTAAAAAAAAGTAATAAAAGAATGGACGTTAGTTAAACAAAACCACTTGAAAAATGTACAGGACTGACCAATGTAGTAAATTTTGAATAAAATAAATACAAAATCTAAAAAGCTATTTGAATGAAAAACATAATTAAAGGTAGTAAATTAATAGGGTACGGTGTATTAAAATAAATGTATTTTACTATAATAAACATTTTTTATTATTTTGAAAAATATTAATCTCATGCTTTCTCTATAAAACTATTTCAGTATTATACCTAGTAGAGAAGTTTTTTTGTTGGTGCCAAAAAAGTATGAAAAATTAAAACATATATATCGTATTATTATCAATCTATAGTTGTAATAATACAACTTACATGCTTACTTATTGTTAATTTTTAATTTATTCATAATTTTAAATAAAATTATTCTATACTAAAATGTTTTATATGATATATGTGTTTAAGGTTTTGGTTTTAACAAAAAATCAAGATTAATAATTCCTTATTTTTCTTTCATTATTAATACTTTATAATCATTATCGGGAGGAGAGTGTTCCTTCTCAAAGCATTAAATGTAAGGATGGCTCACGTTGAAATTTCTGTAGTATTCCAGTCAAATAAAGAGTAAGTGATGGAATGTTACGAAGTTAAGTAAGGAAATTAAATAGAGTAAGTTGGAATATTATATTATAGCAAGTAAGTTGGAATATTATATTATAGCAAGTAAGTTGGAATATTATATTATAGCAAGTAAGTTGGAATATTATATTATAGCAAGTAAGTTGGAATATTATATTATAGCAAGTAAGTTGGAATATTATATTATAGCAAGTAAGAAAATTATTACAAATTTAGAAATAAAGACATAGAAACTTTTACTCTATTTAACACAAACATGGAGTAGGCCCATGGAAAACATAAAATAAGCAAAAATAGGAACATAAAAAATATGAATTAATACGTAGGAAAAAAAGTATAAAACGAACCAAAATTTCAAAAGTGAAAATGATCAAATTTTACATAAACAATTAACCACTATTCCTGAAATAATGGTTACCTAGGTATAACAACAAATCAGAAATTGGGTACTTGGAAATATTAAAAGTGGAAGAAACGTGTTGTTTACATACAAATTCTAATGATACGTCTCAATTATAACTATGGATACTATGAACTAGGTAAATGAAATGAAAAAGACCAATATATAAAAAAGGTTTTTAATTAGCGCAAAGTTTCATATTAAAGAATAACTATTTTGTTCGTTTGTTGGAATTTATGTTTTTTAAATGCGCAATTTAAATTTGTTGCCTCGGTATAATTTATGTTAATCACTTCCCTAATGATTGGAATCGTTCCACTTGTTTTTACGGTGCAGTTCTAAGTGTGAGATAAAAGAATTGCTCACCTTCCCCCGTCCTATTGACTGAACAAACATCCTGCTGTTTCAATGACATACCATTGGTTAAACGCTTAGAATAGCATTTCATTCCCTTCCAGCTTGTATTAGGGATTTTTGCAAGTCATTGAAACGTTATTTCTTCCTACATTGAAAACTTATTCTTTCTGTATTTTAATTGGGAACACGAAACAGTTTATACAATATACTCGTTTTTACGTAGTAGATATACTTATTGTTTTGCCTACTACATAGGCTATAACCACATAACCACTATATCTATGTATATGACGGTTACATCTATATGTAAGTATGTGTACTTAATATCAATTTGAAAAAGCTATATTGTTTGTAAATCACATTTTGTACTATATTTTTATTCGAGAATTGTTTAGGAAATTTAATTAATTCCAAAAGCGTCAGTAGGGTATAGTTTATGGGGTCAGTGTATGCACGGTAATTGTAGATAAAAGACTTGGAGAAATTTTAAATTAACTGAGCAGCTGCATATATTAAAAGTGTAGCTAAAGTAAAACGAAAATTTTAAGTAATAAGTTACCGGAACACATTTAGTTGGTTATGTAATGTTTGAAGGGGCAAAGTAGCTCTTAAGTCCTGTTATAACCATCTTCTCGCCAATGTTAGCTTGAATGGGAGAAATAAATAGCTTTTTGTAAAATATGTGTTATTGTATATTCTAAACAAAAAGGAGTTTAATGATATCTGCTATAGCCTATTTACTTACGTGTTTTTTTATCTAAAATATAATTGAATAATTTAATATGCATTGATTTATTAAACAGAAAAAGATATACAACAAAACATTTTTTAAAAGACTTTTCACAAGAAAACAATGCGCCTAGTAAAATAAAATTATGCATAGTAAACCGTGTACGGAAAATATAGTTAGGCTTTCCTTGAATGTTATCAACTCAATACCTAGCCGAAAACAAATCTTTTAATTAGAAATGACAAACCATTATAGAATTCGTTTTTTAAGTGCAAATAAACAAATTTTAATTACTTAGAAAATATTTTATGTTTAATTTTATCTACTATGGTTTTTGATTTAAAATAATTTTGAAATATAATTTTTCTTATGTAAAAATAGTTTTTTTATTAAATTAAAATATCATAAAATGGTAAACTATAAAAAAATTTTGAATTTAAATTAAACCTTTTTAATAAAATAACTAAACATTTTAATTGTACTTAGTGGAGAATATGCCTTGGTTCTATAGAATCAGACCCTTAAAAAGTAACGGCGAAAACGTATGTAGAAAAATCTCATTACATTCAAAGACGATCTCTACACTTCGCACTTTTTCCATCAGACTAATGTGCTTCTGTGTTGAATCCTAAATCTCTCTCAGTGCAGGATTCTCATTGGTTGTTACAACAAACCCCCAAGCCATTGAGAAAAGGTTCGGCCTATTTCTTACTTTGCCTTCACGCTCTTGGGTTCGTTCATTGCTTTAGTTTGTTATTTCTGACGTTATATTTGAATCCTATTCTACTCACTTCTCCAAAATATTTGATTTTTATGTATTTTATAGTTCTGCTTTATAACTTACTTGTAAAACTCTGCCACTAACAAAAATATAGTAATAATTCATATAAATAATTCGTGGGAAAATACACATAAATATGAGTTATGTTAAATCAAAGCCACTATTGAAAACTGGGAATAATCTTCGATTTGGAAGTCTATGAACTTGCAACCAAGTTCTGGGTATTTTAATGGTAGTAAAATTTATAATATGTAATTTAATATTTTAAGAAGTTGACTTTATTTTCATCAGTTTGGTTAAAGTCAAATTTTCTACAAGTCTTATTTAATTGTTATTATTGTTATTTAAAGTGATTGTTCATCAAACGTAATAACGACGGCTTTATAAACGCATTTCCTTTGCAACCCTAAACGCAGAAACTCATTATACGCTTCTGAGATCTATTTTATTCGGTTAGAGACACATAACACAGTTAGCAGTCACCATGTAAGCTGCCTAATTAACCACCCGAAATATACACTAGGATCTTATTTAAAGGGACGAGGTAACCAATTAAAGAGTAAACTTTCTCTAACCATAACTAGCTAACGAAGCGTTTCCGATACTACGATTATAGCAACTATTTTCTTATTTCCGATTATGTTAATTTTTCCTTTATATTGTCTCCATTTCTTCTTCATTTATTAAGTAAATAACTTTTTTTATTTTTTTAAATTTTGAAGTATATATTTTTTAACAACAATAGTTTACTATTTTACTTTATTTTTAAAAATCTCTGAATTCTTTAAAGTACGTCTGAATACAAAACGCATAAAAAGCATAAGTTTCCAAAAAAACTGCCTTAAGAAAGACGTCAGATTAAAAAATAAAAAATCTGTTTGATGTTAAAAGTTGCACTATAAGAAACCGTTGAATGTACTTAGTTTTTCCTCCAAACAGACAAAGCATCTTTCCCCTAAACACGTTTTACCTGTTTGATGCAGAGCATTTATCGTACGTGGATTTACAAGAAGTATTGCGTGACTCTGACAATGGTTCTATGCAGAGCAACTTAAATATAGACCAATTCACAAGCGCATGCCTAACCCTAAGGATTGGCTGTTGTTAAATTTATGGTAATGTGGGACATGCAACAAATGGCCTATATGCAACTAATATGTAGCTGCTAATATGCTGTATACAGAAAAAAATGCTATATGGAGGTAATGTACCATTAATGTTTAGTTATGTATTACCTTAATATATTTTGAGACATGAATTTAATCATTGGATGTTAATTTTTAAAAACTAATTTTAATACAAATTTCACAAAATGTTTTTAAAAAATCGAGAAATGTTTAGTTCGAGTTGATTTTAACACGGTAGAAGCAGAAATAAAATAAAATAAACAATTTTACAGCACCCATGTCTGAAAAAATGTTTCTATGGTAAGTAAAAAAAATCAACGTTTTTTACTAAAAGATTAATCAGAATGTAAGCTATTTAATATATTCTGAATCTCAAGAGGTTATTAAAAAAATATATGTCTACAGTATTTCGAAGCTTAATCAAATTATCAAAATTGTATATAGTTTATCAGAAAAGTAAACAACGTTTTAAAAATTCAGAAAGAAAATAGATACCATACTTTAATCCAGAACTGTTTATTTTGAAGTTAATTTCAATACTGTTGAAGGAAAAAATATTTAAACAAAAATGGAAAAATGAAAAAAGGTTTAAACTAAAATGAAATAATTAAATTAAAAAGGATTAATTCCAGAAATAAAATTTAACGTGTATATATATATATATATGTGTGTGTGTGTGTGTGTGTGTGTGTGTCTAAATAAAACATATGTATATATATATATATATATATATATATATTTTAAAACAACATAGGTTATTCAAATACAAGAATATTTATTATTTTATATCCAAAGCTATCCAAATTACATTGTAATTTTCATTCCTGATGATGTTGGTACTGTTTGCCAACGAAAAGCTTTGGATATAAAATAATAAATATTCTTGTATTTGAATAACCTATGTTGTTTTAAATTATTAAACAAGAAAACGTATTTTATATTTATTTATATATATATATATATATATATATATATATATATATATATATATATATATATATATACAATTACATAATATATGATAAATATATATATTTATAATTATATTTATAATTATATTTATTTAAGGGGTATAACTTATATTGTAATTATTACAGTGTTCATTATTAGGTTCACAATACAATTTCAATAATATTATAAAATAGAAAATCAGATAATTTATTTAGTTATGAGTTTATTTTATTTTATTATTTTTTTTTTGTAAGATGGTTTTGTAAGAATTTTGTTATTCTGTGACAAAAAAGTCAAATAATAAGACAATAAAAAGACAGTAAACAAAAAGACAAATATTTAGCTTCTGTAAAACACAGTTTTAAATCCCCGACGTATGTTTTAGTTTGCAATGGTTTTTCGTGTAATTTTATTTCTATTTCGCAAGTTTTAGAACATGAATTTCGCCATAAACCAATGTCTTAAATAGAATTTGTACAACAAAGGTCCTCGTTAGTACGTAGCTATTTAGTTATTACGTGGTTGATATTAAATTTAATAATGGGGGTTGATGTAACTCATGCACGGAACTTCGAACATTCTTACGTTACAAGAGAATTATTGTAGAAAATGTCTGTAAACTAAATCAAACAAATTAACTAATTGCCAAAACGTTTACCAACATAAAATCCCATTATTCAATAAAATATTTTTTTATAGGGTTTTGCATAAATTATTCTACATGATATTAACATTATTATATTATTTTTATGTTATCATAAATAATAAACATTAAATTATACATTTTATAAATTAAAATTAGGTATGGCGTTTAAAACAATGAGTAACTGTGACCATATACTAGCTTTGTACACTCTATCTGATTGCTTGTTGCAAGGTATATTTAGCATCCATTACGTTGTGTGGCAAACGGGTAAATATTTGTTTGCATACAGACCGCGACAATGAAACCACGCCCGTTTATTAGAATGTAATTTTAATTAATTTTTAAAATGAGGATAACCTTCTCATAGTGCAATTTTGTGCGTTAAAAAACGTTTTACTAATGTTGAAAATATGTTTTGTGTTCGATATTAGAAATATATTTACACAATATATTCACAATGAAAATATTGGAAATAACCCGAATACCACAAAAATAATAAAAAATAACAAATAAAACAAGCTGCATAAGAATTAACCCTTGTGTGCATTTTGATGATCACCACCAGAGGGTCTTATTACAAAATTACAATCTAGCAAAAAAGTAGTTACTTACTTACTAGCCAACGCCCATCCTTGGCTGTTGAGCCATTTGGTGACGACCACCAGTAGAGACGAGCTGCCCGGTATACTTCTTCTTCTTCTTGAATGGAATGGTCAAGTGCCGGACATGCAGCGAGATGTTCTGCGTCCAATGTAGTGTAGCCGCACAGTTCACAATGTGGTGTTGGGAGAACTTTGATGCGATTTAGATGGGCTGCCAGGTAATCATGGTCTGTTTTCTTGCGGAATGCTGCAACAGCAACAGCTCGCTGGAGATCGTTTCAAACAGGCCCAGCGGTGACAAGGCTTTCCCATTTTTTACCAGCTGCCTCTTGGGTTAGATGCTGTCAGACCCACTTCTCTGTTGCAGCACTTTTTTGCAGTTTAGAAGATTTTAGAGATGGTTGGCACCCAGGTTGCTGGAGTGTAGTCACTTTCCTTGCTAGTTTGTCAGCTCTTTCATTTCCGAAAATGTTGACATGGCTGGGAATCCATTGAAGTTTGATAAGCCATCCTTTTTGTCCGCGTGGATGTAGAATTCGTCGGTACTCTAGTGTTCTTGGGCAATCTGTTTCTGTGTTACTTGATAGGTTATGGATAGCTGCCTGGGAATCAACCAAGAAAACTGCGTTCATAGGCTGGTTGATCTTCTCCAGCTCCCCAGCTGCGGCTAAGACTGCAGCAACTTCACCGTCGTAATTGCTGAGCGGCGCACCCACTGGGAGAAAACCCTCAAATAGTTGACAAAAGTAGCCTGCTCTTGTTTTCCCTGTTCGTGGTATCAAGGATCCATTGGTGTATATGTGAAGCCATTTATTCAGAGGATAGTCTTCGGCTATGATTTGATTTGCAGCCTTTTCTAACTCAATGGGTAGCGATTTCTGTTTTGTAAGCTGATTGTTCCTTAGGTTTAACTTAGAGTCATCACTCTAGTTTGTAACTTATTGTTTGCAAGATTGTGATTTTGTAATAAGACCCTCTGATGATGATGCCATGGTCATCGAAATGTACATAAGGGTTTAATCTTAAGCAACTGTTTTTATTTGTTTTATTATTTTTGTGGTAGTCTGGTTCTTTAAAATATTTTCATTGTAATATATTGTACCTTTGTGCTCTTGATGTTGTGTACACAATGATTTACTTTTTATATTTGTGCGTGATATAGTGAGCAACTATATACTGTATATAG
>JBAIZL010000006.1:99966394-99983894 GCA_036971475.1 Prosapia bicincta | reverse complement strand
AGGTTACTGCATCCAAAAAGTATGTTAAGAATATTATGAAATCTAGCTCATGCAATTTAAACTTCAGAAAATAAATAGATTTTAATGGATTATAGACCTATGGAATTCAAACATCAGACAATAAACAACTTTTTTAAAGTAAATCTAGTCCTATGAAAATCATTAAATGCCCTCCAATATAATTTAAGGAATGGACTAGAAGAGATTAAATTGTTTTGGGTATTCATTGGCTATTCAATATAATATATTATTTAAAAAGAAGCCAATTCTTACAATGTAAAATTCTTTACGTCTGGCTTGCGACATTTTATATTTTTTCCATTTCCCCCAACCCTCCCCGTCACATAGTAACTGTTAATGTGATTACTGCTTAAAATAGCTACAGATAATGTTAAATAAAAGTTTAAGTCAAAATAAAAAATAATCTTGAGTAGATATTCTGGTGGAATCGGTATGTTTAAAAAAGGACACATTATATATTTATTCTATTTGAAAATCATATCAATAAAAATAGGTTTTTATATTACATTATATATTAGCAAAGTATTCCTAAAGTTTGTTTTTTTCTATGAAGAAGGTTTTATTTTCGTTTTATGAAAAACCATTTAACAAATAATCTCCTTCAAGCACTGCTATTACCTTTCCTTCGAAGTTTAATTAAATTTAGCTGATAACAGCGGGTGGTTTTATAAAGAATTAGGATCTCGTCAAATTTTACTGCTCTGGGAATATTTCAAACTGTGTATTAATTAAGAACTGACCGTCAACGTTTTATTTTGTATTTATTAATTAACTTTTAATTTAAATTGGATTCCTCTTCGAAAAAAAATTAAATCTCATAATTATAATAACACAGATTATTATTATTATATTTCCATCTACCGAGGATTAATTTCGATTAATTAACTATGCTAAATTATTACCGTTCAATTGTGTTTAACCTTTAAGTATTATTATTATCATTATTTTTATTTTTACTAAAATGAATAATTATCACTGTTCTGTACAAAATCAGGTAACATAAGTCACATAAGCTCATAACATAGAATTACCAAATACCTTAATGTAACGAAACCCCAGTACCTGCCTAAATATACATTTTCCACATTTTTATGACAACTTGAGTTAAAATAAACTCCATAAGAACAATAAATTCCATTAAATAAACACATATTTATTCCTAATTTCTATATTGATATCACTAATGGAATAACTAAATAAATGAATCACAATTACAACAATTACTGAATTTAACGTCGTAGCACAAGTTCTATGTTGTTGCTTCTAACGTTCCTTCTATAGACTCAAATATTGAGTTCGATCAATTTATACTGATTTTAAGGTACTAGGCCTATATTACAGATTTTAACAAATAGACTACTTATAGAGATGCAAATGTTTTTGAGCTTTAAATGTGGCATTAAAACATATGCAAGTCAGGCTATGTTTCTTTTTAGTATAGAACTATGTTCGTTCGTTTAAAAAAAGTTTTGTACTGTCAACTATAACGCTTTCTGCGTTGTTCACTTTAGAATATAATATAATTTGTATCCCTAATTATTTAACTTTCCTGATTTGTAATAATTTATTTTAATTTTCTTAAACGAATCTTCCCCTCCTTGAACAACTTTTGAATTTCTAAGAAAGTTGGAAGCTTAAGATAAAAGTTCGAGGAAACTGGAAACGGTGTAACACCAACATTTGAAGTTTTGTTTTTTCGACGGGAAGCTATAAACATTTTTCTGGTGTTAGTTATAAACAATCCTGTCATTTTGAGTGATGTAAAATGACTGAAGAAACTACCTTTAGCTGTTGCAGTTCAAAAGTAATCTTTCAGTAGTTACATCTTTTACACGTTTTTGTAAATTAAAAACATGTGCCAAACTTTTAAACCATTAGTGTGTGCAATTATAAAAGCTATGGGTATTATTAGTAAATGTATAAGTATATATAGATTTTTATTATTTCTGAAACTAAGAATGATAGAAAGGCAATACAAATGCCCAACTAATGATATTTTTCATGTATAGGTATAGAAAAATACAAGGATATTTCCCTTAGTAAAATACAAGTACTGTCAAGTGAAATGATTGTTAATTTTCTTGCGTAAAAGTATTAGGTTACATCTTGAACGTAGTATCAAAGGTAAACATTGCCAGCGAATATAGTCTGCATTTGTTGGGTTTCGGTGGTTGAGAAAGGATAAACATCAGAGTTTACATACAAATTACTTAATTGGATTTGAAAGTGTAATTTGGTTACGTTACCTAGAGATGTGAAAGAGAATTATAAGGTAGAAGAAAATTATAAGCCAGAGGCAAAGAGGAAGCCTACCAGTGCTTAGTTTCCACTATGGTGAAGTGGTGGTTTCGTTAGCCTTTTATATAACCCTTTTCGTCGAATAAAAATATAAATAACTGCACTCAAAAACCTTAAAAAAAGGGTAAGATTCAAATACTTTTTATTCTCACGTACAATTCGAAACGTATGATATGATCTTCAGTAGATTCACTAACTCAAATCTACTCTAAATTTAAAACTACAAAAATTATGCTCAATTCGAGATACTCCGTTTGCTCCTAAAAGACAGATATGAGGGGTTTCCTTGAACCTACTCCTACTTATATTTAGAACTATATTACAAAAACCCAATTAAAACAATTTATCGCGGTACAGGAGACTCAAACGAAAAAAAATATTTGCTGGTCTGCCGGGAATATACTTTTAAGTGGTGCATAAATTGAAAACATTGGTAGTAAAATCGTTAATATTATATATTATTATCTTAGTGTTTGTTACTCACTAAAATATATTGGTTGCACGTTAATCTTGCTTAGCTTGAATGATCAGCCATTTTATTAAAACAAAATTAAAACTCATTTTTTATTTAATTTTATAAATCTAAAACTAAACTGTTGAAAACGTCATGTTAAATGAATGAGTTATTGCAATGTAAGTAATTCCAATTTTCAAGTAGAACAAAACCTACAATAATTATTGGCCTAAGGGCCGAGCTATAGGAAATCGAAAGAGTGGGAAGTGGTTTTTATTCAAGAGAACATAATATATTAAAGGAAAAAACAATACACATTATATTATAAGTTTTCATTGTAAGGTTTCCGTTAATTACCATACATTACGGTTCCAGAAAAATGGACTATTTGATAATACTAATATTGGTTTTGCCTTATTTTAAATTGTCTCTCGTATAGTGTACAATGCTACAGTTATTTCCCCATGACAGGACGAGTTTTGCATTTTACAGAAGTTAGCTTGATAAGTATTTATGAACACATTGATAAGGATTAGCACACAATAAACCCTATCAGTAACATATCTACGTCTAACTAAATGTAAAACTATTTTCTCGTTTGCAATGAGCGGCTTGAGGGTAGGCAACCTGCTGCTGAAGCTTCAAAGAGATTTACACGCGACAAAGTATGGCCATGGCCAAGTACTGAGTTGAAATATAACTGAAGTAAGCAGAGCTAGGCTGTCTGTAAAGGATTTGTATCTGCGGGGTTAAATGTTTTAGTGCGAACAAACTTAACATAAGGAGACATAGTTTATCCAGATTTTTTAAATTGTTAAACGTTTCCAACAAAATGATGAACAAAAAAGGAGTAAAGAAAAAATGTCTGCGAATTCATGGTTAGGGAAAGGGTTATAAGAGACATAAAACAATTCATTTCATATCTGTTTATTTGCCGAATTCATAGTATTTGAAATATCATTTTAATTTATAAAATTACAGAGTCCATAATATTGACTAATTATTACTAACTAAAAATTGTAATATTTGTAAGCTTGTCGAAATATTCACATTCATCATTATTTTATATATAAATTCAGATTGCAATAATATTGATTTATATATAAATTGAAGAAAACGTGGAAAGACTGAGTTTTCCCATTTTATTACCACTTTTTAAAGCAGAATTGTGACAATTTAAAAAGTAATGTATTGTAAAAGTAGTATTAATAATTTGCTGTGAAATGATCTGGTAGTTTTATGTTCATATTGGAAATACGCTGGCTACTTCTGAGTAACTTTTAAGGGTGGGTGCTAATAAATAATAATTTATTTAATAATATTCATAGTATAACATTCATATATTATTATGGTGTACAGTCATAAATATATTTGTCTAGTCCTTCATCAAATATAGTCATACGGCGTATAATTCTTTACGACTGATATTTTGTCCATTTGGGGCTTTTATTTTCAAAGAGAAATAGTAGCTTTACCAATACATGCATTTTGTGTTGTCTACAATGAGACTAAAGCTTGACTATTTTAATACAAAATCAAACAATTTTACAATAATATGATCGCATTCCGATCTATTAGCAAATATTTATTCCTAAAACGACAATTTTGTGATGCCATAATCTTCAAATTCATTAAAGAGAATGTTAAATTATAATTAATTATTTTCCGCATAGTTTGAAGTATTTCGCCTTAGTAATGGGAGTATACTGCCTCCACAGAAGATATGGGCTGATGCTCCTTGAATTAGGAATTTCTCCTGGAATCGTCCTGATTCTAAGGCGGTTTTAAACACCTTTTTAGGCATTCGTGATTTTTTCGCCACAAATTCAGGTCATTTAAGGTATTTCAGATTTCGAATACATTACATTTTGTGACAGCCTACGTATTTTCTAAATTTCGTATTGAATTAGTTGTATTCGTTTGTTAGAAAACGTTTTCCATTTTACGGTTCCATCTAATTGAAAACAAATTGTAATTACTTTTAAGATATGCCGCTAATCGGTTCAAAATTTAAGTTCTCTCCAGCACCAAAAAATGTATTTATAATACCAACCCTATACATTAATTAATACTAAAATTCACTTATTCAAAACATCAGCTACACAAATCATGAAACACTGGCATTACATTAAAGTCAAAATAAAAAACATCCTGTAAAATGTTTTACATCAAAAGGTCTTACATGTAACAGCTCTCAAGATTAACCGCAAAAGAGAAATTTCATATATCCGAAGTTTTTAATTTAGTATAGTAACTTTGAGTAGTTATTTCCTACATCACATTTTGTGGCATTGGGTTTCATTTAATTAAGCATTGGCAGTGTGTTTTTTATCCATCACAATACTTTTTTAATTATATGAATTTATGTGCTGAGGAGTTTCTGAATAGCCGGAAATAATTTTTGTTTGCAATATTCAATACGTTTGGATAACTGCATTATATATTTTTTCCCATTTTCTCCTACCCCTCCACTCTACATTATCTATTAAAGCGATTAAACCTTAATAAATCTAAAGGATTAGATGTTACCCTATGAAATAAAAGTTTTCGTAAAATTGAAAGATATTCTGTAGAATTAAAAATAACTAGACTGTATTCTGGTGTAGCTAGAGCATATAAGGGTTTCGAATAAACACATTTTAAATAAAATCAATAAAATCAGTTTGACTTTAGAATAGTTTTTATACCCAATTATGTGGTATTTGGTTTCATATTTTAAATCATTTTCCATAGTTTCAAACAGTTTGTAAATTGTGTTGTTATGTTTATCCATTTAACAGGATTTAATATAGAATCGAAATGTAAAGAAATGTTTTAAAACTTAGTAATTAGATACATATACTATAGGTTAATTTTTGTGCGCTATACATTATCACAATATATCAAATTCATCTTAAATAATGCATGTAAAATTATAAAAATAAGTATTTCATTCCTAAATAATAAAATAGTAAATGTGAGCCAGTTCCAGCATTTTCCATTACACTCATACTGGGAATATATTGTTTCATATCTAAGAGAACTATATTTTTATGTATTCTGTAAATATATTGTGATGTTATTAAACAACAGAATAATAATTACAGAGATAAATAACTACAAGCATTGCTTGCAAACTAAGGGATGACTAACACATTAAAAGTTATTACAGTGGCTCTATCCACGAGATCTTCATGTTGCAGCGTACATTCCATAAAAAGCATTCTTCTAGTTTAGCTAAGTATTTATTAATTAATGGCATTACGTATGAATGTATTAAAACATTTATGGTTTCAGTTTAGCTCTCATGTTACCAATAGACCAAAGTCAGAGGTTTTTGAAATTGTGGTTTGCAAAATTTCCACAACTTATTCACTGAAAACTCAAACTACTGAAATATTAAAACTCATTCTCTAAATCATTTAATATAGAGTTTCAGCATACGTATTTATGAATGCATAAAATATTATTTTTCAAAACTCTTGCTAGTATATGCTATCATAAAGCTCGGATATTGACTTCAATCAGTTAGTTTATTCACAATACACAAGTAAGGAATAAATTTGAAATGGAAAATTCCAAATGGGAATATTTGAATATATACCCGTTCAGAAGTAATCATTATAACTTAATTTGAAAATTTAAAAAAAATGAACTGTTCGTCCTTAAAGATTATGCAAAGTCCCCCGAGAATCACGAGAATCCATTATTTTATAATTTTGTCTGTCTCTCTGCCCATTTCTCAAGCTATATTGCCCTCTTAGAATACTGAATACCATCATGAAGTCGCATTTAATTGCCATTCCACCTTAATAACAGGTCCTGAGTACCCTTAGAATTCGCATTCATTACCCACACCCAAGGTTAGCTTTAAGTTACGACTTTACACTCAGCACATTAAATGTACATTAATCCTAATCTGTAACGCACTTTGACATTGTAATTAAAGTTTATGCATTTACATGGATTGAGTCAGGTAGCTAGAGATTGAGTTTATTACGCTGTTATAACCGTGTTCGTGAGTAATGTGTTTGTTCTAGTGTAAAGGTCTAATACTTTATAAGTTTGAGCATCGCCACAAATATTTTGGCAACCACTTTTGACATCATCATTGACGAAGATTTACTGATTATGGTTTATACTGACATCTGATTAAAACAATGGCTACATCTGGCTTAAGGGAAAAACAACCTAACGAATTACAATATCTTGAATATAGTGAACTACTAAATCCGTGAACGTATATTTGTTACTTGCAGTCAACAAGTGTCATTTGTTGTATCGAATAAAGGATACCTATGTTGTGAGGAATGCCTTAAATATATATATATATATATATATATATATATATATATATATATATATATATATATATATATAAAGAACTAAGTCAAAATACAAATACAAGAATTATAATTGAATTTACAATTCAAAGCTTTTCGTTGGCTAACAGTATTAACATCTTAAGGAATATTCCTGATGATGTTGGTACTGTTAGCCAACGAAAAGCTTTGAATTGTAAATTAAATTATAATTCTTGTATTTGTATTTTGACTTAGTTCTTTATTAATACACAAGAATCCATATTGCGATATATATATATATATATATATAATATATATATATATATATATATATATATATATATATATATGGAACTTTCTTACAAGTTACAAGACATTTAGATTAATACCAATAATAAAAAAAAGTTCCTATTATCTAAATAATCTTAATAAGAAACTGTTTCAAAAAATATTTAAATTTTAATTTGTTACTCAATACCATTTTTCTGGTTACAGAACTCTTTAATTACCTAAATGTTTAGTACCTGCAAACTAAAGAGCAAATTATATGAAATGGTTTCCTGTACAATATTCTATAATGGAATTTATTTAGTGTATAAACTGATTGTTTTCACATCATTTAAGCCTCTCAAAATGAGATCCTTTGTATCTTATCTATCATACATTTAAAGTAATGTTTAAATTGCTATCTAAATAGGTTAGTATTGTAAAAACGCTCTCACAATGTACAAGTGTCATGATCCAGACAGATAGACAGACAGGATGTTTACTGTGATATGATTCAACCTATGTTTCTACGTATAGATGTAAGAATTAATTTGTAATTTCCTGGAATATTTTTTAAATCTAGGGATCTGAATTATCAAAATTGGAATTGGATTTCTCTTGAGTAGTTCATCTCCTTTTTCCTCCTCGTTTGACAAATGCTTTCACTTGCCAGTTATAAAGATAGACCCTTTTTAGTTTAACATATGGTCAAAACTAATCTAAACGTAGACATTGTTTTTAAATTAATTTTTTGAATGATGAAATTTTGTTGCAAAAATAAAGCAATATTAAAATGAATATTTTTAAAATATTTTTTGTAGAAACAAGAACTTTCACAACGAGTATATATTTCCTATACATTATTATAAGTATATTTAACCTAGAAGAAGAACTTAATTCTTACATATATTTAATGAAATATAAAGTCCAATATATAAAATGGTAACAATAAAAAAAGTATAACGAAATAATTCAAACTCTAATAGTCTAGGGAGCAATAAAGACCCAAAAGTAAAAAAAAACACTTTTTTTAATATATATATATATATATATATATATATATATATATATATCGCAACATATATATAAATATAATTATATATAATATATTTATTAATATAATTATATATAACATAATATATAAATATATATAACAACATAGGTTATTCAAATACAAGAATATTTATTAATTTATATTCATGAATATATATATATATATATATATATATATATATATATATATTTCATGAATTTATATTCATGAATATAAATTAAAAAATATCCTTGTATTTGAATAACCTATGTTGTTTTAAATTATTAAACAAGAAAACGTATTATATATATATAATACCTTTTTTAAAATTACGAATAGGGTCAACAAATACTTTAATAATACCATATTTTTAGTGGCACTACAGATTAATATCACCAGGATTTAATCAAAAAGCTAAATAAAAAATATTACAATTGTTTTTTTAAAAAAGTAATTTTTCAGATCTACCCTGGAATTTTTGTTTTTACGTGAAAGTATCTGCTGCTATAAATTTGTTTCTTTAAAAGTATAATGAATTTCAATTTTAAAACGTTTTAAAGAAATTTTCTGTTATATCATATTATAAGAAATTCAAAAGAAATGACACTCCTTTACCGTAGGATTTTATTTACATGTAAAGTGGAAAATTTATTGAAACATTTTGCATCGTTTATTTTGATATTCAGAAGAGTGGATCAACCACCAGAGCGGACAATTTCCTTCCCCAGTCTATCTCCATAGATGATTTCGTTTCAACAATATTACACGAGTATTGGATGACACAAATTTTACCTTGCTTTCAAAAATCCAGTTCCTGAACCTTTATTTTAAAACGTACATTACTTTATATTTTTTTAAAAATAGTCGATCACATTAAAAGAGTTTAAGTGGTATTGAATATATTAATTAGAATTTCGAAGAATTGCAAGAATTTTAATATTACTTACTCATAACATAATTTGTACTTACAATTAAACAAAGTTTGCCTAATACCGAAAAATATTTACACACATATGCGCGCGCACGCAAGCTCTCACTCACGCACACACACTCACAAAAGCACAATGCAATAACGGTCCCAACAAGTGGAAGAAGACATAATGAAAGAAATTTCATTATTTTTTAAATTGGGATATTTTAAAAAATAATTTGAATTCGTTTTCTCAACATAAAACCTAGAAAAAAAAGTCATTTTGAAAGAGACGCGACTAATTTCTTCAGTATAAAAAGGCCGTGTTTAATTATGTCAAACCCCAATTGTCACGTAGAAACACCATCGTTATTTCATTGTGATTAGCGAAAGAAATCTGAGAGAATATGAAGATATGAAAAATTAGTTAAATTGCCCCAAAGCAAAGTTAGAGGGATTGAAGTGAAAACAGATTATTTGTCCGTAAAGAAGAAGGGAGTAGGAAAATATAACAACAGCATATTACGAGTTGGACTGATTGCTGATCGGTTAAGTAACTGCAAATTAAGGGATATCAAACGCTGGTACCTAAAATGACGTAAACGAAGGCTAGAGGCAGTCGAAAGAAGGTGAGATGTTAGGCTCGAAATTGTATTTAAACTGTGAGTGATAAAAAGAATACTTGCAGCTAAAGACTAGTAGTGACCTCAAAATGTAGAATTCGTGTTTTCGCGGAGCACGTTTTAAAACTGAACATTTACCACCTATTGTCAAAGTGGTTTCTGATTTCAAAATTTAAAAACATACTGCTTTGTTTTATGGTAAATTATAAAAAAAGGTTTAAATGCAAAATTCTAAATAAGTAGGCTTAAAGTGGTTTTGTAATGCCGGAATAAATTAGAGAATAGTTAAATAAACTATAATTAAAAAGTACTTAACTAAGTGAATACGTAATGTTTTACTTTCTGACGCGTTTCAAAACATTTTTACTGAGTAAAGGGTTAGCTTCGTAAAAGTAACGAATGTTTTAAAACGAGCCAGAAAGTAAACCATTACGTATTCACTTAGTTAAGTATTTTTTAATTATAGTTTAATCAGTGAATTCAAGACGATTACATCAAGCAACTTTAACGTTAAATAAAGTTTAAAAGTTAAATAAAGTTTTACCAAGGTAATATTTATAAATTTATTAGAGAAAAATGAGGCGAGAAAACGAACTTAAAACAAAAGACTTTTTCAAATTTATATAATAATACGATCTGATTAAAACCTAAACATCAAGACAAAGAAGACATCAAGGGTAGTTAAACCTAAAAGGACCTATGTTGAACGAGAGGGATGAGGAGGAGAGAGAGAGAGAGGGAGATACAACCCCATTGACAAGGACAGACTGAACCTAGAACCAAAACAACGGACCGAAGGCTGATCAAAGAGGCGATTCTTGTGAAAGTGAACTAGCAAAACAAGTTAGCACTGTTTTTGGTTGTCTTTAAAATTTTAAAATTTTGAAAATAATTTTATTTGAAATTTTAAAATTGTTAAATAACTTTAAAAATGTTTAATTCATACTTTTATTATTTTCAAAGTAAATTTTAATTAAATAAGAAGTAGTCTAAAACGACTGTATAAATTTCAATTGATTTTAAAGCTGTTTAAATACTTCAATAAGGCGAGATTTGTAAAATAGACATAAATTTTCAAAATTACTCAAACTGCAATTATTAAAGGAAATATTTTGAAAATTAAAATAATATGAAAATAGTATCTCGATTAGTATATATGATCATGTTTAGATTTATAGGTCTGTTAGTGTTAAAAATGTTAATATTTCATGTGTTTTTATATATAAATTTATGTGGTTTTCACAAATGATTTTTGTTTATATGTGATGTTTTGATGGCGAAAAATAATTAATAGAAATTAATTAGTGATTTAATTTGAAAGTGGATAAACTTATTAAAAAGATATCATGGGTAAATAAAATTATAAACATTTAATTTTGAAGGAAATAAAATATTTAATGATAAAAGTAGATTAAATTATGGTTTATAGTATCACAAGATTAAATAATTTGGGAATGTTTGAAAATATATTTCATTTAAAGTAATTTATTAAAATGTAAATTAAAAGTAAGTTATAAAATAAAATAATTAAATATTATTAAAGTAAATGGGAGATTGGATTATAAATTCGAAATAATATTTATGAATAATTATTCAAAAATTAATAATTAAATTACATTAGTAAAAATGGAAATATAACCACATTAGTAAAAAGCAGGAAGTTAGAAACAAGCCTTGGTTTAATATTGTATATGATATTTCTTGTTTGTTTATGATATATCTTCACAGATTAGAAAATAATTTTTTTTAATATTAAAATTATTAGTAAACTTTTTATTTTGAGCATTTTAAATTTAAATTTTGAATTTCAAAATAATTTTTGTTTAATACTGTCAAAGTACCCGTCATTCGTACGGGGTTAAATAATATTTATATTGATGTAATTCGTGTTTGTGTTTGGGTTCAATTTAATTTACTGAAACTAAATCCCAATAAATATATCAAACTATAGTTTAATATATCTACCGTTAACATAGTTCCCAAGCCCAGCGGGGTGGTACCCTGATCGGAATTTCTAAATAAAAATAGGCCTATGTGAAAACCAGGGACCCATGTATAATATCTATGTAAAATATCAGGTATTTATTTCCCCCCCCCCCTAATGTGTTCGATATGGGGGAAATTAGGCCTATACCAAGCGACGCAGAAAGTCATCAGGGGTATGAAAAAAAATAATAAAAACTCTCGCTCAGGGAAATAAATAAAATTTTTATCAAATTAAAGTTTGGTAAACAATTCATTGCGGAAAATAAGAAGTACTATGTCCTCGAAGAAGCAATCCTGTTGTTATATGATTGGATACATTTAGGAATATATTTCTAGCAGGTCTAATTTGGAATATTACAAGATCCGACTGAAAATCGGATCCCCTCTTAGATCTTTACCTGTTACGAACTAAACGGTAGGTAGTCGGGAGGTTGTAGGTAAAGGAGTATTGAAATTTATGAAATAGATGTAAGGAGGAATTTAGAGGAGTGACAATTTTAGAGGAATGCTACGTTAGTACGAGGTGTTATTTTTACGAGTGCTCGTATAAAAGGTGTTATTAGCATAGGCAGACTAATAATAAAGTAGATATAATAATCAGTCATCTAAGGTTTACCTCACTCCAATCTTTAAATTACATCAGAAAGCTATAAGTCAAATGTTTGATATGGAAAAGAGGTGGAAATACATCTTGTACAAAAGACCTCAGCGAAATTTTTTTGTCAACAGAAATATTTTTATACAACTATTCTTTAAGCTTAGCTTGTTTGGCTATGCTAAACCAAATAAAAACATACACAAAACTCACAAATTAATCATTTATTGACACATACTGGTTTCAATGACAAAGCCATCATCATCATCAGTGAGTGTTACTACTACAAACTGCTCTAGAGTTGTAAGTTAGATTTTGTTGAAGTATTAACACTCAGTGATGATGATGACTTTGTCATTGAAACGCGTGTGAGTCAATAAATGATTAATTTTTAAGTTTTGTGTACGTTCTTGTTTATTTTAGATAAACTTTTTATGTTTTAAATTATTCAGAATGGTTGACGTAACTAGACTAAAAATTCGATTGAAAACGTTATAAAAAGATTCATACAAAATCTTTAATTTAAAAATAACAATGAATCTCATGTTCTCATTATTTACAGGACATATTCTATTCTAAGAATTAAATCTGTAGGTTTTCCTTGATTTTAGTTAATTATTTTGTGTTGTAAGTAATACACAAGTATTAGACTTTTAGATACACCATATTATTTTATTCACAATAAACTGTAACTAACTGCATTCAGATACACTTTCAAGTGTTAGCATATCTACCACTAATATTAAATGTGTTGTGTTCCTAAATCTTATATAACTCACTTGCTTGGAAATAATTTTTATAAATATGTTGTATACTTGCCTAAATTAGCTTTTACCAACCTTTAAAGTGAGGCTTCTCTAATGTATCAAACTCTATGTGAATTACTTTAGACAAGACTAAGTATATTTTTTAAGGTTTGATATTGTAAATAAGTGCTTGATAAATTGTCCCTAATACTGCAAAAACTCCTGTAAAAACATTAAAATCTAATCAATTGCAAAGTGGTCTTATAATAGTAAAACAACAATATCATTCACTACAGTCAAAGTAGAAAACAACATTAAAAAACAAAAAGACTTGAAGAATATAATGAAATATCGGGTTTAACTTCAACTTAATTAACTTTGCCAATATTTAGATATAGGCTTATCATATTATTTTAAAACAAAAATGAATGGCTAGATTTAAACTAAACTCTATTTTGTGTCTATTTATAAAGAAGCTAAGGAGCAAAAGTATAGCGGAATATTCTGAGTACATAATCTCAAATAATTAACACCCAAGTACTTAGAAGGAAATTACACAGCCAACCCACCCTTTCCCAAATCCAGGATTATATGGAAATTGATGCTTCCCCTATTGAACGTGCCTTCACCCCGTGCACACTCTGCATAGTTTAATAAATTTAGGTTGTGGATGCTTTACGACTCTATATTTTCATGGAATTTCACCAGACGAATTTTATTTTACTAAGAATATTGTTTGATACGATGCGTAATCAATACAACTGTTGTTTCAATTATATTCCACTGTAAAAGTCTACAACATTAATTGGTTTTCTTTTGAGATTTATCGATGTTTGCTTTAAATTTGCTTAAGTACAAAGTTTCTGTTGTTGTTTTGGTAATTTATAGCTTTCGGCCCAAGTTTATAGTTTTTGCATCTTTAGTATGTTTCTTATCTTGGACATTTATTCAGTTGATTTAAATAATACACAATTATTATACATGGAACCGTGAAATAAAGCTTCTCGAACCATAGCGAGGGGTCCATTTCATGCCTGCAATTCCGCTGTATCCCAGAGACCTCAAGATAAAGGGAGTTAGAGAGGATCAGCTGCATCAGTGAATTACTTAGTGCTTCCAAAATAACAATATCAACATATCAGCAATATGCCAAAGCAAGTGTATCCCAATCTAACAAGAATTGATTCAATGAAAGGGTATTTGTAAGAGAATGGTTTTACCCCACCCCTGAGCATAAGTCCCTGAGGTTTCCTAAACGATGAATCCCGAAATGTTATCTGGAAGCGTTTGCTTGGCGTTTTTGCCAGGTGTTTTTTGCCGCTCCCGCAATACATAACATACTGTTATATATTTTTATTATTATATCACTGTTTGTGACAGCTGTTGTACAAAGCTGCCTGTAAAATCAATCCTGAACCCTTTACGTATGGTACAGATTCTAACCGCGTTGTAAGTAAACCACCTGGATTAACGAGCCCCATGGCAGTTATTGTTATTAACGATAAAAAAGGTACATCAGATACACTAAACAAGATAGATAAAAATCGAAATAACAATAAACATCATTGTTATAATTTATAAAACAGAATCGGTTTGTTACAATCCGGGAAAGTACAATGAGCTACATTTCTGTAAAAACCATGAAGGTTACAAATTCATAATGATAATGTCAACTTCAGTTCTACGTTTCTGACGATAAAATATCTGTCTTAGCCAAATCTAATTTAAAATTTTGTAACCAATTTATTGTGAAATGGTTTTTATTTATGTTGTTCTATATATGGTACCATATTATTACTAAAACTGCTATTCTTGTAATAACAAGTGATATAACAATAAATAATTCGTCTTAAATATAGTTAGTTTTCCCTTCATTATATAGGGTGCCCTAAGAAACGCGTCTTTCTATTAGGGTTTAACGCAATGTTATGATAGATTCCGTCTAAATGTGAAATTTCTAGTGTTTCAAACAATGGTCGTTTATAACTTAAAAATCTATAACAAATGTATTTATTTTATGTTGAATGTATTGTGTATTATGTATATTGTATTAGTATTGTGTTAAAATTTAAACGATAGGATTTATAGTGAGGAATGTGGGTGCAGTGACAATTTAGGAACCATATAGTAAAGATGGTGTAGTTTTCTTCAATTAAATTTGTATCATATTAGAGAGACGTCGAGGAACACTCAATGTTTTATTTAAAAATAAAAGGTGTTATCTTACAACTCATTTTATTACAAATTTTACAACAATAATAATTTATCCGCCAGTTATAAAAGTGTCGGTCTAGATACACTGTAATGGTGGATAAATACTATAGTATATTCTAGTTGATACTATTCTTAGTTTAACAACTAAAATTAAGAAATCTTAAACTGGAAATGACCATAAAAACCGTTATGATTGTTTTACAGACTTGCAAATCGTAAATTAGTGATCGCTTTTAACAGGCGAACTGTTTGAATGAAAGTAACGTATCTTGGTTAACACTACATTTGACCAAGGCTATATATTACTCTGTGTAAAGGGTACGGGTTCTCTGTTTATGGGACGCTTTGGTTCTGTTTTTGTGTCAAAAGAGAGATTTATCGCGGGTTGAGGAAAGGAGGGGCGAATAGTCTTAACTTTGGAAAGGACGAAGCCAATCTAAGGTTTAAATGCGAATGAGTTGATGTAGTCTTTTTTAGGATTTTTATAAACAGTATTAGCTATTCATAAATTATTAAATACTTAATCCATCATTTTGTAAATTCTCTAATGATGCAAAACAATGTAAAGTTTCATATAAGGTTAAATATCACTAGAGACATAAAAAACAACAATGCTCCAACTGCTTATGATTAGTTTTAAATGACAATAAATTCCTCCTTTAAAATTATTAGTAGGATTTAGGTTTTAAATGTACCATTTATAATTAAATTAAACATGTAGTGTTTCCTTGTTATTTTCCTAGTATCTTCAACGTTCAAATTAATTTTAATCGCTTCCTAAGTATATTTGCATTGCTCTCATATTACCTATTTCCAACGTCATCCATTTGTTTGAGTTCCAATACAATCAAACATTTCACTAAAAGTACATAAAAAGTACTATTACTGTCTTTCTATCATAAAGATATAAATAAATTATTTTTTTCACATTTTTATCTTCAATTTCATGATTTGCTTCTACATTATTTATTACTAATAATTTTTTAGACAGAAAATTGTAAATACATCGACATTTCACTTGTTCGTTGCGTCAATAGTTGAACATTCAATGTCTCTACCCAATAGCTACAATACTACTCTGTTTATATTTTCTGAACTAAATTTACGTAGTAAATAATTTGTCAAAGATTTAGTTAAATTAAATTTATAAAAACCTTACTGAAATGAAAACGTTTTAGAAAAAAATACTTCCCTTCGTTCACTGTGCGTTGTTGTGAAAGACATCAGTGGTTTTAAAGGCAGGTTTTGTGGTCAGAAGGGTTATATGATTCTTATCTGGATTATTTGTATAATATATTTTATGTTGTGTTCCGGTATCTTTTTATATTGCTCCAGTATGTCATGCGGCCATGCTTTGTAATTGTGGAGAATTTACAGGCATGGTTATTCTATGTGTAAATGTAACATATTTCAATTATGTAGTTAACAAAAGATGAGTTGATATCCCTGAAAACATATTTAATTAAGGATTTCTAACACATGTGTTTATTGAGCCTCTGCTGAAAGCTGCGATGTGTTTGCTGAATATAGATTTGTTACGGTCTGTACGCGTGTAATACATAATATTTATTTTAGATCTTACCCTGTAACCAAAATAGTGTATTACCACTCTCATACATTTGTGCTATTTAGGGTGGACTGTTTAGTTACAAAATTGGTATTTGTTCGGTTTTGATTGTGTGCCTTGTATTTTACTAACGTTATAGGGAACAAAATTCACGAAACTGTGATATCTATTTATTTAAAGTTTTCTATTAACAGTAGATATTTATATTACTGTTTGGGAATGTTATATAATCATTAGCTTGTAGGGTCAGTTTTTTTTTAGTACTTACTATTTCTTTATGTTTGTCCAAATCCTTCCACTAAATCTTCCAAATAGACATAGAATAAAATGGCCACTAAATAGTGTGTTATATTAAACTCTCTCTCTCTCTCTTTCTCTCAATTTTAATTCTGTCTTTAATTTTTTTCTGTCCCAACTCACTCCTTAAACTTCTATAGGGTGCAAAAATTTGAAAAAGCGCATCTGTATATTACCCTCAGGTTATTGACTGATAAAATCCATTT
>JBAIZL010000006.1:99938894-99963894 GCA_036971475.1 Prosapia bicincta | reverse complement strand
GTAACTAAAGGTTGTTAAATTGTTAACTTACACTTGGAGGAAACGTTTTGTCTTACGACGTCTTCAGCCTCCTAGGGGAGGTTAACAGGTAAAGCGTAAGTTAAATATTTAACAACCTTTAGTTAACAAAAAGTCTGATCGCAATTAATAGCAAAAGTGTAATAAGTAATTAACCACCAGTTCGACATGAACAGCAACAAGATTTCGATACTATAAATTATATAATATTAACGTATAAGAAAACTGTAAGTTTTAATTTCAGTGATATTAGTCCTATGATGACAGTGGTTCACTTTACAAATGGCAAAAAGATATAAAATCCGTTAACAAAAATGAGCTCATCAAGCATATATTTTGAAAATATAATATAGATATTAAATAATCTATTAACTTAACCAACATTATTGAATTATAAAATTATACATTTATAACCTTTTATTGAGGAAATAAGTAACAGATTTACATAAGACTCTAAGATCAATGAAACCCAATACAAAATATTGAGCTGATTTGGTTTTAAAATAATAATTAATTTGTTTCACTTACACTTTTAAATGTTTTAAACTTGCCTATAGTAGCACTTACTTTGTTTGTTGAGGACGGCCGTTTCGGAAGATGTGTCCCTTTGTCAACTCAGACCGTAATCAGACCGTTTCGGGGACACATCTCCCGAAACGGCCGTCCTCAACAAAGGGACACATCTTCCGAAACGGCTGTCCTCAACAAAGGGACACATCTCCCGAAACGGCCGTCCTCAACAAACAAAGTAAGTGCCACTATAGGCAAGTTTAAAACATTTAAAAGCGTAAGTGATTACTAGTAGCTCACGCAAAGTTGGAATCAACAAATGGAAATTAATTTGTATAAAATTTACCATGATTTAGGTATAAATAATCGTTAAAGGTTAGCATAAAATAATTATGTTTGAAATATCAGGAAAATCTGTTTAATTTTTTTCAGTCGTGTTTTTTATCACTGGTAATACCACACCAGAATTCATTCCACAACCTTCTGAAGATGCTTGCTTGTTATATTTTAGTGCACGTTTCTCTTCAGTAACAATGTTCATGCATTAGTCACGATGTAAATCACAATTTATTACCAACCATTGGTAGTTTACGATTCCACGCAGCACTTTATTTTGTAAGGATTTATTTGTCTCAGTTGTATCCTATGTTTAGGCCAGCACAGTAGTTTGAGTATTTAGTAGTAAATAAAATATTGTTTGTGATTAAGCTGAACTGGTTTCGGTCCCAGTATACTGGCAAAACAAAAATGTAATAATTATTAATATAGGATAAATAAAGGTACAAGAAATAAGAAATTAGGACATAACCTCAAACTAATATCTACTTGATAACTTTTAAGATAAATTTAATTTTTAAGAATATCTTAGATAATCCTACTACTTTTATACTCTTGTCTGCAACTTCAGGACGCACATATAAGCTTTCTTGAGTGTATTACGAGTACATATAGATATAATGTAGTAAATTACGAAAAGCGTATAAGTGTTGTTCTTACAAATATACAAAGGTTTAACCAAGGCGCTTTTTCTATGCAGGACAAATAAAGTATGACGACGACAACGCAGCCGTTATTGAAAGCTTGGCTGAATGTATATTTATTTGTACCTGAATCGCAAATCAAGCCAGTCTTTGACAATAAGTTTTTACTTTACTAATAATCTCTGATAGGGTACACATGACTAAAACTCATTTAGTCACGTTATTAATTTAAATATCACATGATAAAAGTTATTTTTCAAAGTTCTCTAAACAGAATCTGAACCGTATCCTAAAGTATAATAGGCAGTTACAAACGAATAATAATTTAAATCATGAATAAATTTGATATAAATTAAACTCATTTACAATTTACAATTCAGTTAAATTTGAGTAATTCAAACCTGTTTTAAGTAGAGTAAAAGTTATACACAAAGCATTATGTAAAAGTTTTTTATACATACAAAAATGCTAGTCATAGGTAGATGAAATTTTAAAATAAAAAATAGGCTACAAAACTATTGTATTAATATAGAAGTGTTTCAAGAAAATTGTTATATTAACAGCCTACGTGTTTTGGTGTATGAACATTGGAAAAACTTATAGTTTTAAATTACCATAGATAATTCCTGTATATTTTGAAATACATGCGTTGCGTCATTTAACCATACATCTGTGTCAAGCAAATGTTTTCATCATTGGTTATCATTTACTGAAAGTATTTAAACATATAGTTTGTTTTAATATATATATATATATATATATATATATATATATATATATATATATATATATATATATATATATATATGGTAACATAAAATAATTTTCATAAACAAGAATATACGAATATTACTTCATTTTATTGTTCATTGAAGCTTTTCGCTAATTTACATTATTAGCATTTTCAAAATATATGAATCACTGTCCAGTTATGTGACCAGAGTAAGACCAGTCTTACTCTGGTCACATAACTGGACAGTGATTCATATATTTTGAAAATGCTAATAATGTAAATTAGCGAAAAGCTTCAATGAACAATAAAATGAAGTAATATTCGTATATTCTTGTTTATGAAAATTATTTTATGTTACCATACATATTCAACAAGAAAAAATAATTCATCTAAGTTTTACAATATATATATATATATATATATATATATATATATATATATATATATATATATATATATATATATATATTAAACTTAATACCTTATTCAAGACTAAACTTGTAGTAATTTCTTCATCGAAAATATTCTTCTGCGTTCCTACAAGCTTAGATATTTCACACTGGTAGCAGTGAACGCCGGCTTCTCAGTCTTGATAGGAGCCTGTAGTCTAACCGTCCTTTTAGGCAGGCAGCCATTGGGTGTGGGGATAAATTTCCTAAATTGTCCTAAAATCGAGGAGTAATACTTTTGATACTGGATTTATGAGTTTATTAATTATACTTCTCTATCAAATAAGCAGCTTATTTAACAACTTGAAGCAACTGTGGAGTAAATGTTAATAATAATTAAAACAACCTCTTACCACAAATTCAACCATTTTATTTTAACCTTATGTACATTTCAATCACAAGGTAATCATCGTCAGAGGTATTTTACAAATAACTGAATAACTGAGGTTATTTGTAAAATACCTCTGAAGATGATTACTTTGTGATCGAAATATACATAAGGTTAAAATAAAATATTTGAATTTGTGGTAAGAGGTTGTTTTAATGAATATAAAGCAACCTATTTGTCTAGAGAAAACTTGTTCAGACTCTATGTCCCCATCTTATAGTATGTCTAAGATGCTTTTAAATATTAATTAATAAATGCTAGATTACCTAACCTCTTAAGCTCTATAAGAGACTATTTTATAGTCTTTTTATCGCTAAGCTCTATTTGTTCCTCATAACGACAGCAATTCCACCTTGTCTAAGAGAATGTCACTATGGTTACAGGGTCATACTACGTAGTTAAACTCACCTAAGGCAAAACAGTGGCCAACACATCAGCACACTCTCCTCGCCTCATCGCAATAAGGCTTTTCATAAACCCAAACGCGATTCAGTTTTGGATACATTGTTTCCGACTTGCTTGTGCTACATTATTTTAATTGTCGAGAACCACTCCTAGATTTTTTCCCAAATTAGTCTTCAAAACTGGCACTTTTTTCATTCTAATATATAGTCTTGTGGAGGGAGAGTAGAGTTGAAAATAAGATAGCAGTTTTTCAGATGCCTTAGAATTCAATTTTTCTCCCCCGTCTCACTTAATGTACCTCTTTGCTCATTTCTGTAGCCTGTAGGCGTTCTAACATTACTGTTAGTGCTCGGTATTATGAGGCTTTCTGGATATATCGAGCAAGTTTGAGCTTTGAAGTCGGGTATCCCTTAGGTTAGTCAGTTTATCAACATTTATTATGTCATTACTACCATTATCATTTAAAAGCAAAGAACAGCATTAGTCATCCTCAAGAGAGAGTTTGTCTTATTACTTTAGAGAAAAATATTTTCGTCCAATAATTTACATTTATAAAGGGCTGTATAAAAAAATATATGATTCATGAAAAGAAATTTGCTCGTATTTACGTTAGTGTACACTTTTGCATAAGCTTATCTTTCCAGATTTTATTGAAAGCGGATTTGAAATTACGTAGATAGCTGACGTGTATTCCATCTTCTTTGCATTCCATCTTTTATACTCTATGAAAGTTGTGTTACCTGATTGATTTATAATATTTGTGAGTGCAGCTTGCCATTGGACATAAATAATGTTTTATTGAGAAGTTTGCTTAGTCTCTAGAATTATTCTTTCTTTACATAGCGACCTGTAAGCGTTGTATGTGAATAGCAATCATACTGATCATTCAATTTTGCAATTTGCTCCAAGTGTTTAAAAAGATAAATGTAAATACATCAAATCCTGCAACTTTGCTCTCAGGCCCTGACACTCCTGGATGTATTTTACAGAATAGTTTCTATGTTGACTATCTATTATTTATAAAGCGTGCATTTCTCCAGCCGTAAAAGCAAATTCTGTTCCCAAAAGTTTGTTGTTAAAAACATCATTCTGTTCCACCCAGAACTTTATCAATTCAGTAAAACGATTATTTGAGAGGTACGTTTCCCTGTCATCTACACAACGGATGATTATATTTAGAGCTTTCATTTTCTCTTTGGTTTAAAATTACAGAACAAAGCACAGACAGTGGAGAACGTAATGCTAATACCCCCTTAATAGCTTACTTTCGTCGATAATCGGTTCAACCCTATCACTATCCTTTGCATTTTCTATGAACTTGTGTCAAATATATTTTTACTCAGATTCTAGGAATACACTGTCGATTAAAGAAGACTGCTTTTTGCAGTCTTTTTTGGGCCTGATTGAAATTGTCCCGGATAATTTCCTCGGTAACTTTATAGTCAGTCATCTCTTCATATTGTTTTCAATCTTTCGTTTAGAGTTTCATCTTGAGTACGGTATTTCGTTATTTAACACAAATGCCCTGACTTCAATTTCTACATAGATAATACTGTGTCCAGTAACAATATGTGTTTAATCACATCTGTTACGTTTGAATAGCATAGTATTATATCATGGTGGAATTTATAACCTTTACAAGATAGACGGGTGCGAACTCCCTCTTAGTTTTGATCTCTGCTTCTGAACGTATGATCTCTCCTATTATTTTCGTGCTTCGATTCTTTCTCGGTAACCCCACCCGGAGAAATAGGTATTAACGTAACCTAGAAAAACTGATTTCATGACCCAGATTTAGCAGCAAAGATAGTTACAAGACCATCTTCCTGTCCCTGCAAGGATTGTTTTATCCTTGCACATCATTGGTAGAGCTTTCATGCATTATATTTAGTTATAATTAGTTATGAGGAGTTAGATTTCATACCAATCTCTACTCTGAGGTTTTTAGTGATGCTATCTAGTATTCCAAGATAGTATTGGAGATCATTAATAATTCAATCAGCCTCTGCTATGGCAAATATATCAAGATCATATTTTATTATTGTTTTCTTAATGTCGGTCTATGTGCTGTTAGTTATAATGCCAACATTCCAGAAGATTATAAGACAAAATAACTTTGGTACTATTAATAAGTACTACTAGTTAATACTAAAGTATTATTAATGAGCGTTGCTGACAGTTTTGGTTTTGTCGAAACATCTCATCGTTTTTCTAGTTGTATTTAATTTGGACTGTTAGTCGACGTGTGTTAATAATTTAATGTGAATCTATGGTAACGTTGTAGATGAATAGGCGTACAATCAAATCTTGATAATTCCAGCTAGATGGGACCTAGAATCACCAAGGATTACCGAAAACTCGGATTATACGGAAATACGTTACTATGCTTTAGAAGAAACAAGAGTTCTAATACTTTAATACTCTAATACTTTAATTACGAATACGCAAAATATGTGTATAGAACTACACTTTTACTTCTAATACTAAAGCAGAACTTTATTGATTACAGTACTTACATAAATTAATGTTGCTCTGGAATACATTGTTCATCACGGTTGCTACATTTTTTTGGAAAAAGTTATGTCCCTTCTGCTTTTGCTTATCAGATCGTTTTCGTGCTACGGTGTCGTGTAGACGTCTGTTGGCGTGGTGTTCAATACAGCATAGAGCAGTTTCTAAGACGGTCGTTCCTTCAAGGTGACTAATACCCCTTCTTTATTTTGCCTTATTCAGAAGTCTTATTCATTGTCTTCATTAGTTTGTTGTACTATTTTAACACTTGTAACATATGTTATCTAAAATTGTTCACATCGCAATTTTAACAACTTGCAAGTTTATCGAAAGGAAAGTTAAACATTCTCTAAAGGCTGGAGATTGTACAACTGATCCGCAATAAATTTACCTCGAGTTGATTAAACAAGACTGGGAACAAGCTACAGTCCAATTATTTCTCGTTGTCCCTTAAGGGGAAACTTTCATAACAAGAAAGTTAATAATGAGTTTTAAACCTTTGCCCTATATAATTCTTATCAGTTACGTAAAGTAACTCCGAGCAATTTTAAAGTATATGGAGTTGTAATATAGGCCAAAGAAGAGACACGGTTTATTAGATTAAACTTTCTGAGAATTGTTTGAGAAAAGTCGAAGTACTGGACATGATTACTGCAAAAACCAACCAAGTATTCTCTGGCCTAATGTAATAATAGCGAAAAATTCCTGATATAATTAATTTTTTTATAATGTGCACTTTCAAAATCTTCTTCTAAGATGAACATTAAATCTTGGTGTAGCTTCCTACGGACTTATCCTTTCATCCAATTACTTAACTACCTCACATTTATTTAATTTCATTTATTTATTTATGTTACCATTTTATATCACTTGACCTCACCTCCACGGTTGGTTTACCATTATGTAAACACTTACCTAGTCGTAAAAAAGTAATGATCTATCTCCCGAAGCCATATTTTATTACAACACCTCTATTCCAAGACATATATCTCTGGGGTAAAAAAAATACTAAATGTTTTCAAAAACCAATTAGCCACCGATGAGCCTTTTAGGCTATTATCGGGGTCATGGATCCCATACGTGACAATCTGGTCCAAATACTATATTTGGATTCTGCACAAGTGAATCTTAAATTAAATGAAATAATTAACAGTTAATTGGAAAATAACAGTTTTGTATTATATTTTTAAATTTATCAATTAATTATTGTACAGTGTTTTCATCAAATATTTTCACCAAATACAGAGTATTTCGTCAAACAATTCAAGTTTTACTGTAAATTACCTGTTCTATTCAACTTATCAGTTTATTACACACAGAAACCACAAAATTGTACGTCTAAATTGATTGATTGGTTTCATCACTCATTTTAGATTGGTTTTATTTTAACAGAGAAACTGACATCCGGGCCAAATGTTTAGCCAGCTGTAACTCGGTCCCGAAACGTTTACAGACCTATGTTTATATGATTTTTTTTCGATATATAATTTGTCATTCTGCATAATCGAATCCTGCTCACCTAAATAATGAAAAACGCTCATGTAAACCTAGGTCTGGAAATGTTTCATTTTATTGAAAGTTCAAAGTAATATAATAGTTATTCAAATCTTTAATCAAGCTCATCCCAGGAAACTTTTTACGGTTTCCGTTACAGCGCGACAGTCATATAATTCCCACGCATTCATTTTTAGTAATTACTTTCACCAGTTAGTGGGTATCGTAATCTTCCCTGCTGCCTAAAAATGTATCTAAGGAACATCAACTTTTGGGTTGATAAATATTGGTAGCTTAGGTGTATTTAATTCGTTCAATCTCCTAAAAACGTTTTGTTTTTCTGTATATTTTAATACTTTATTATTGAGTAATACAGTTTTCTCCAAGTAAACAATTTATCATGACGTAAAGCTAGTGTCGTGTTATTAAATCCTGGCATCTTTTTTCCTAAACCTTACTTCGTTGTTGGGACGTAGGTAATTATTAGTCTCTTGATTTATACTACTATTTTTTAATGACCTTGTAAATGAGAATCAGTGTATTACTCTGAGAGGAATGCTTAAAGATATATTTACTATCATTCTCTTTGCAGGAAATAGACTACAAACTAAATTCAAGACCTATCCTAAGCAAACATATTTAGGCGAGATATATAAAGTTAATGTTAGGATAAATTAGTGAAGCATTTTCGATGGCAAGATAGATTGATTTTGAATAAATTCTTCAATAGATATACAAATTTATCTAAAAACACTAGTCCTAACAAGAAATTTTATTTATAAAAACCGTCACAGAAAAGAGTTGAGTTATAGAGAGGAATTTAATTTTTAAAATATTTTATTAATTTTTTGATATGTTCAATTTTATAATATAAGTAGAATGAATTAGTAATGTTAAAAATATACCAACTCAAAGAAAAGAGAAGTTAATTCCTAAGGCTTCGTAAGAGTAAATAAAATATTTATATATACTTTCCAACTAGTTTTATTAGATGTTGAACCGGCATTTAACATTCCTCCAAATTCCACTGACTCATTTCTTACATAATGGCAAAATAGAACAAATGAGTGTTCCCTCTAAAGGTAAATAAAATGAGCTAAGAAAAATACTAGTTGTCTCAAAAGCACGTCCATGAGTGACGAAATTAACTCACTGGAGTATGTTGAATAACAGATCATGCTGGACATAATTCAATTGCCTTTCTTATGTGTGTTGCCCAGGATCATATTTTGCACAGTTGGCTAGAAGGTTTCGGTTGGTACATTAACACAGTTAAGGAAGTAATAGAGTTGGAAAGATGAAGAATGGGGGGTTTTTATCTATAATTAGTTAATGAAGGTGATGAATTTACCGTTTAAGAAATATTGTCATTGAATTGGTACTGAAACCTGTAGATTTTGAAAACAACAAAACTCTGAACTTTAAATAAATAAATTATGAGAAAACTTTTGTGTTATGCAGACAAATCATATTTCTAAAACCTTTAGATAAATAGTAAATATAGAATAAGAATTAAAGAAATTTCTCAAGTAAAAGAGAAACAATTGGTAAGTTTTAAAGATGAACTTCCTAGATAACGATGAAATAAAAAGGACAATGAACGCAAGAAAAGTACTTGAAAGAAGATATCAGATGAAGGGTGACATTTGCTTGAAAATGTTTGTTTCGTATTGGGCTAAATTAGGCTACTAGTTTTTTTTTTCTTACGGAACAATTACAACACTGCTGATTCAATGTAGTTTACAATATATACAAACAATATTATAGAATTGTAATAATAAAGATTACTTGACTAATATTTTTATTTAATGTCTATTAATAACTACTAATTTTTTATATAGGCTAATGACAGATCACAGACGATTTTGCTTTTTTAAAAACACTCAACGTTTCGAATTTCTTTCCGAAATTCCTTTTCAAGAGCTCAATTTTAATTAAACAACTATACAACATAACTTACAACTTATAAAATTCATAAAATTACATAAAACATAATAAAAATCGACAAATTATAAAACTCCTAATAAATATCCATTTACAATTGAAAATATTTTCTATCACGATAAAACAGACAAACCATAGATACATACACTATCATAACTTTCTTCCAGCAATACAGTCAATGCTGATTCTTAACTAATATTTTCATTTAATCTCTGTTAATAACTATTAATTTTTTTTATATAGGTTAATGACAGATAATGTTACTGTTGTATCTGTGATTTGTCTGTTTTATTGTGATGGAAAACGTTTTGACTTGTAAATAATTTAAGAGTTTTATAATTCGTCGATTTTTATTATGTTTTATATAATGTTATGTATTTTATAAATATTAGGTTGTGTTATATAGTTCTATTATTAAAATTGAGCTCTTGAAAAGGAATTATCGGAAATTCGAAACGTTGATTGTTTTTAAAAAAGAAAAATTAGCTGTGATCTGTCATTAGCCTATACAAAAAAAAATTACTCAAGTTAAATTAATAATAAAATATCTGTAAAATATTTACACAGGCTCTAAGAACTGTAATCTTTTACTTAATCATTTGTGACAACAAAATAAGAAACATCTTTCATTGTCCCAGGTTCTTCAATGTAAGCAATCTATGGAATCTAATAAAGCGTACGGGCAAGAAAGGAAATATGGCGTAGTTTTATTGCTCTATTTTTCATGATTAGTGATACAAGATTGTGTTTTTATAGGGCGAGGTTGCGTCGGGATGAGGAGATATTGCTAGGAGGAAAATTTATTAGTCTTGGATCTCATTTTAATGAAATGGAATAATGGGTTATGGAACTCCATGTGGTAAACACACAACACGCTGTGCGTTTTATAACTTAGGAGGAAACTTTGTGGCTATTTGACAGATTTTACACGACTTATTCAAATTATCAGTTAAATTTGACCAACAATGTTTCTTTACGTTCCCCATGTCTGAAATGAAGTGAATAGAATATTTATCCATTTATTGTCTTGTATTTTATTCTTTATTTTAACTAAACGTATAAATCCAACCATCGTATCTCTTCTTTTTCCAGTTCATAATTTTTCTCTCATGTTCGCACCGACACGTAACCTAAATACGTCTATATCCAACTCTTTAAACCCTTGCACAGTGTGTTCCTTTTTTGACTTTTTATAAACAGGTTTAGGACGGCATGCAAGAATTTGTAAGAGGAGAGAGAAAGCTTTATTTTTAACTTTATGGATCTGTAAATTTTGAAATCACGGTAACTTGTGAATAATGGCTCAACTCTTGTGGTACTAGAAACAACTAATTCAGTTTTTCATCAGTATTGAGGTCTTTAAACAAAACCAAACTTTAAACAATTGCATATCGTTTAACCTGAAACAAATTATAAGTTGTGCACAAGGGAGCTTCTAACATCGAAGTTCTGTTCTAAATCTAATTATTGGTTTTCAAACAAACTTTTCTTGTAATTAATTGAGGGTTGAAATATTTTCTTGCGTTACTAAGTTTTCAAAAACCAAATATGTATTTCCAATGCGTTTCTCTCATCCCGACAGGTAGAAGCTACTTTAGCATAGGGGTTTAGCCTAAATATCTATGATATCTAAATGTCTAAGATGAGTCTTTATTAATTTTTTTAAAAGTAAACTAACTGTAGACCTTTTACTTTATAAAACGTTACTAGTAAATTTAACACGATAATTTGAGTAGACCTAACTCTAGAAATTAACTTATCAAAACTTACTTTAAAAATTAAAAACAAATTAAGGAAATATATGAAGTAAAAGTAGAAGATGTAGTAAAATGAATTTAATTCAGCTTGTTATCTAATTAAAATACATAGAATATTTCCTGAATATGTAAAATCTTTTTTCTCTGTAATTAAGTGCTACACTTGGTCTTAGATTGCAAAAAAAACCACTATCTGTTTATGTAATGTGATTATATAAAGAATTTATTTGTTGTATTGATTTTAATTATTTTGTGCTATCAGTTAATTGATACATTCTTTTAATTTATCTTATACTCAAAAGAGCAAAAAACTTTAAAATATGATAGTATCCCAAACTAACATCAATTGTTAATTTTTCTTGGATTTTTTAGATTTGGTTTTCTTTTATCGTTTGAGTGGTTAAATGTTATCAGGTTAATTTGTATAACAGAAAATTTATTTTGTTTTTTTATTATTTTGTCTCTGTATTCTTTATTATGTATAAAATATGTAAATAAAATTCTTCATCTTAAAAAGTAAGATAAAATAGGTTAAATTTGCCGTTAGCAACGCAATTTGTGCATGAAAGAGTTTAGTTTTTACAGGAGTGGAGCTTGGTTTCACATAATAGTCAATTATTCTTTAACATACTTCATCCACTCCTGCCAGCAAACTAAAGTTTAATAGTACTGGTACATGCAATATGGGCAAATTATTTCCCCTTTTAGTTAAAACAAACACTCCCCAGAAATCTACAATTCATGATCACATTTAGAATCACATTTGTAGTAACAGGTTGTAAACAGATTAATACACATCTGTCCGACCTCTGTAAAGTAGTTGTTCCATTTTTTAAAAATCCAATCCAAAAAGAACTATATTAATTAAACCTAAATTTCTTGAGTTTTGTAGTCTATTACGATCGGTTGAATTTAATTATTTCCTAAATTTCTTTCAAAAATTGTGAATTGTTTTTCATCTAAATATTCAATAAAAATTGTTATCTAATTTATGCCAATGAATTACCATTGATTTTATGTGGTGAGAATAAACTTTCTGATTTTAGTAAATACAAGCTTTCAATATGAACTTGACTAAGTTCACCTAAAGTCGTCATATGAGTATCCTAGGTTTAATTCTGACGTGTGCATTCTCATTCCCTCTAATATAGTTAAGCAACACTGCCACTTTTTTCTTTAAATTTAACAGGCTCATGGAAAACTATTTACAGGTTATTCTTAAATAAACCTGTAAAGTCAACCGTTTGGCTAAAAGATATATATGAAGTCTCTAGAGAGCGTATAAGCTGAATCCTAGAAGGTGTTTGAAACCCCCATAGCATTTAGCGGCTCAGTAACAAAAAGTTTATTTCTCAATACCTTTCTCAAATATCCTTTTTATAACATGATCGCTCATAATAACGCATTTTTAAAACGTAAATACTGTTTATTTCTAATGGTGCGTAGTTATAAATATAGTCTATATGTATTCGTAATTATAGGTAAAAATGACTATTTTTTGTTATAGTTTAGATCATAACAGAACTGTAGATATCAGTATGGTAGTAACGAAACAAATTGAAAAATCCATTCAGTTAATTTAAATGAAATGTAATTAAAATGCCTTTAAGAGATGCAATCTAGCCTTGATAATACAAGTTTCAGAAACATGTTTCTTATTTAATATTACAGTTACTGTATTGCCTCCTAATTTGGAACACTATAATTTCTAACATAAATATACATTTTCAAAATAAAAAATAAAAAAATTGGATTTGTTGAAACTGTTGAAAATACAAACTTACAAAATGACGTTAAATCTTCATTTTATAGTTATCAGATAGAAAGAAAGGTCGATATATTTAGGAAAATTATGGTTAGATAATAAAATTCATAAAAATGAATTGATATGTAAAATCAACTGAAATTTATATACGAAAAATTTATTTTGTTTCGATATAATATTAAAAACAACTAGAAAAGACAGATAATTTAAAATGGCCATTCCCAATTTATATTTGATATTTGTATAAGTTGGAAATTATAAGTTAGTTCTTAGATTATATTACATCAGCGTAGCTTATATAAAGTGTGGTTCAGATACGGGGACAATATTTTTAAAACATTAAATTTAAATATAATATTATAAATTTTTTAATGAAACTAACACTATACATAAGAGAACAAAGTTAACTCATGATTCAGATGTTAAACGTTTCGATACAATTTGTTTTGTGAAAGATAAGTACATTTAGTTAGGTATTTTTGGGATTTAATATGTGTGGGGTTGTAATATTTTGACCGATTCGAAAGATTTTAATAGTAATCTGTTAAAAAAAAGTTAATAAAATTCCTCTCTGTTAATGTTTTTATACTGAAATTTCATATCAAAGTAAATATAAAAATTTTGTTTTATTGAGATTATTTATGATATATTTAGGAAACACAGATTGAAGTACAGGGGAATTGATTAGCTTTAATGGTAAAAAAATAGAATTTTATGTTTATCTTTTGATTTAATTATCATTAAACTTCGAGGTAGGTTTTTAAAAGGTTTAGTAACCTATCATACTTATTTATAAATGTCAAAATATCGTATCTTAAACAACATTCAAAAGGAATACCAAACATTGTTAGTTGGACCAATCTGAAATTTATGAAATTTAGGGGAAGTTTGTGAAACACAAGTTAAATACAAACAAAATGAAACTATGCGAATGTTTTGCGAGCATAGCATATCAGAAGCATTCATTGTCAGTGCTCCTACCGTTGTTACAAGAATTGGTAACCGCTATCTGCTTGGGTAGAGGTATGTAACTGCTGCCGCGATAACCATACCCGTGTTTGTGTATTCCTACATTCATATTTACTACTTTATCCAATGACCATCCCGAGCCACAGCCTTCGTGTTCTGTTATTTTCTAAGTAACATCCTGCTTACATTCTCTGGCAACATCGTCCAAGTCAGAAGCGAATGCTATACTCCTGTTCCTCGTTACGAAAGCTCTCAGAAATATTTCCCCTAAACATTTACAAACTCTGTATACATTACCAAGCCGAACTTGAAGAAGTTCAAATCTTTCGGTTTGTCTTTCAATAGCTTTGAATATATTCAGTCTTCCAGAGTTACAAAGAATATAGAGCTCTTGCTAAGAAAAATAGTCCATAGTATTCAACGTTGTTGCATATTTCAAGTAATCATGTAGATCTGGATATTAAAATAAATTTAGTTAATTTAATTAACTTAAATATTATTAATACGTTTTAGAGACAACTATACACTGGCTCTCTTAAACACGTTGGTTGTGTAAAGAGAGTCATTATTATTATTATTAATAGCAATATATTAATTAATAGATACGAAGTACAGAATGTAAGTCAGAAATATACTTATGGAGTTTTATAATAAAACATGCAATTACAGTCTTCGCGTTTCGACACTGTAGTTGTCTTCTTCAGCAAACGTATTCTATAAAATGCAATGTTATAGTATAACTATAGTAGAGAGTACTACTCCAGAAGTATTAATTTTTATTAATTGTTCAAAGATGCTTATTGATACTTTTGTATAATCTTCAAGTCTAATATTACAAAAGGTTAAAATGTAACCCTTTCAAATAATTGTTGTAGTTGATTAGTACAAAAATCTGATTTAATCTAGTTAATATTATTTTTCTTAAAATTATTGTAGTACTTTATTTCACTTTTCAGTTGAATTTTTATTTTATTCGAATAAGTTGTAAAATTACTAGTATTCCACTTAGTAATACTAGAACAGTTCTGGTTCGTGACTGAAACCAAACCTAATGGTTGGGAAAATGTTTTTGGATTGAGGATAGACTGTACTTTGTCTTAGTTTAAGGATGGCAAACCTCTGAAATTATGAGTTGGTTTAAAGATGGAAAGGTAAATATTAAAAAGTTTTGAATTACGCCTATTCTCATACCATTTCATTAGGTTTGTAGATTCATACCTAATGTATTCCACACAATGTCACAGTGTTTGTGGTAGGTAAATGTAACTATTATATGTTGAGTAGAGGACGGTTCCGCCTTCTGCGAATATCTATATTTTTAGCAAAGTATTCGTTTTGAACTTCTTTACTTACCAACTGTCCTTACAAATAAGCAGTATCGTCTATATCAGACGCAAAGGTTAATAAATGTTTTGGATGCTTCCTTACACATATCAGAAAATGTTTGTTGTGCATACTGTCTAGTATTCTATTCAGCAATATAAAAAAATATAAGGTAAAACGAATGTTTGTCAATAATGCTTCATAATGACTGTACTTAACTGAACTGAGTTTCTTTCTGAATAAAATGTCAAGATATTTTGGCGCTGCTGAATATTCTTGACCCAAGAAAATAGGCTCATGTAGCTTAAACTGATTAGTTGTGTGACTGATGCAGTTAGATCACGTGTAACAAGGGCTAAACAATAAACTGTGTTGTTCGTCGCTTAGGCATTTGTGAAATAGTGCGAAGCAGTAAGTTCGCTTCGATATATTACACTTGAATGGTGACAAATATCTTTTACAAACTTGTGATTTATTGTTTATTTGAATGACAGCTAGTACTTTCTATATGAAAGATGTTTATGAAAATAGCCTCAAAGTCTTAGAACTCTGTGAAAACTAATTAGAAAGAGAATCTAACTGTATACGTACAATGAATGGGGAATTTTAAATAATAATGGGGTTTTTTATATTTTCTAATGAGTTAAATGTTATTGAAATTGGAATTATCTACTTTATAATTTAGTTAATTCTTTCACTTACGGAACTCTAAAAGCAAAAACAGTTGAGAAATGTTTTCAACTCATAATCGCAGATTCGCGGAGAACAAATGTTATTCATGCTTGTATATAAATGTAAAAGTTCACCCTTACATTCTGTTGTGTCAAGATATGTTTTTCCTTTTTTTATCTCTTTTCTTTGTCGATGAGAAACACAAAAGCAGCCCCGTACATCTGCCTTATATTATTTATGATGCTTCTCAGTATTTATTAGCCTCGAGTCTACATACGTGTAAACAATTATGCAGACATTTTGTACTTATTTAACTTGTCCTAATTTCGCACATCGTAGATTTTGGTTACCTTGGATTTCGCTATAAAGAAATAAATTTGATGGTGTGTGTAGAAAAATTATAATTAGTGTAACAAATCTGATATTTGTAAACGAGCCAAAGTTCCGCCTCTGTTAATTAAAATAACCCGTCTACAGAGGCCTCAATAAATCACCATTAGAACCCCAGAAGCGTAACGATCTGTAAATCTTAATTCGCAACAACTCCTGTATATACTTGTACAATCTGTCCTTAACTAATAATCGTTAATTAATTCAACACAGTTTATAAATATCCCCACTTGCCCAATTGAGGAAAAATTATAACGCTAAATATAATTTATTCAAACCAATGTATAGTATATTTATTATGATTTTTTTAAATATATATGTTACACGCCGTCTTATACTTGTTATTACCGACAGATTATTCGTAGAACAATACCAATTAATGTTTAATTAAGATGCTTATTAGATTATTTTGCTGGCATATATTCTCAAGGAGCATATCTTAGGTAGACTTCTCCCTACGAGCAATTAATTCTCTACTTCAACCATGCGTCTCTGCCCACTGGAACCATGATCGTTCACTACATCTCACAACAGGAAGTTATACCTTGACCATACAAATGCTATAAATATTTGCATTTTTTTCAAACCCATCATATTCTGTAATATGCAAATAATCACCCATAAGTACAAAAAGACAATAAAAAATAGGATCACCAGGGATTTAAAAAAAACTTGTAAATTGTATCGGAAAATACCAGAAGAATGTGGTTTTATATAAATATTTATGTATTTGGTTTTTTGGTATATTTTTATTATAGGTATTATATATTTATAGGATTTAGGTTTGTTTATGAGTCGTTGTATGTATTATTAGTACAATAAACAGAAACTCGAATAATACATATTTTATTTATTTTTAATGGGTTTTGATGACTAAGTCTGTGATGAGGACTGGGCAGGTTTGGGGGCCCAGATTAGGGTTAACAAAATATGTATTAACCTAATGCATGTCACCAATCTTCAGCATTTAGTATCTAACATTTGCCCATTCCAAGGATGGTCCGTTCTGCTGTGATCGCCCTAATTTGCAAAATTTAAATATCATAGTTAAACTTAATTTGTATGTAGTTAGAACATACAAATTAACTTAATAACTAATCACTTTAACAATAGTTTATGACTATCCGAACTTTAAATTTTGTAAATTTGTTAAAATCTACTGACTCAGAACGTTTTCGATAGCTATGTGCCAATCTAGCGATGAAGATCGTCACATAGCGATCGAAAACGTTCTGTCTCAGTAAGTTTTAAACGTTTAAAGTTCGGTCAGTCATAAACTATTGTTTAAATGGTTAATTAAGATACACCTAACGTAATGGATTACAAAATTCAAGAATTACTTAATAAGTTATGTTTACCTTAGGTAAACCCTGACCAGAGAGTGAATCTAAAACATTTTTCAACATTTATTGTGGGTAAAAATTACTACAAGTGAAAATCTTAAGCGGCTGAACATCAATATTGAAGCCTATAAACTTTCCAAGGAAGTTTCGACGGGTGGACGCTTGAAACAAGTTGTTCCAAGTCCAAGTAGTTGTATCAAGTCTGGATAAAACACCACTTCAAGTACTTCAAGGAAAGAACCAAAATTTAAACTATTATATTTTCATTGTTCACATATTAGAATATAAATAAGAAATGTGGTACATGTAACAGAGAAAGGATTATCAAGAATTTGGAACAGTATTCACAAGGTTAAACCTGATACACTATCTCTATTCTTATATGGCCAGACGTTATAACAGACCTTACAAGTAATAAACGCGTCAAGAAATCAGACTTCAACTTCACAATATACTTGATACATACACTAAACCCTACTATCAAAGGCATTATGAAACCAGAAAACCATCCTAAATCTCTTATTCTGGCTAAAGCAGTCATCTTCTATTACATTAACAACAAGAAACTATCGATCAGCAATAGAGGTACTGCCTACCTAGCTGTACTGAAATTCTATTAGAAAATACTCAGTCGTTTCAAATGATAATAATGGCTTTCGAACTCTTTTTATGATTTTATAAAAACCTTTTCTACCAAGGTTTTCCATTAAAAACATTCACAACAGTATTTACTTTTCATTGAATTATACCTGACGTCACATTCAATAACGTGCGCTCCTTCGCTATTCCTCACTTTATACGTAACTCTGATTTATTTTAAACATTTATTTGACTGGCGGTTATTTTCTAAAATTCCAGCGTCATTGTATGTACAATGTCTTATTTATAATAATAGTAATAATAATAGGACGAAGGAAAAAATAAATTTAAACCACTATGAAATGGTTTCCTTTCACTCTCCAAGCCCTTTAACCACTCCTCTTGAACATACATTAGTCGAGACTAAACGCATTGCCTAGCACGACGTTGGCTAACATACTCGTATAGCTAATAAACCTACACTTTCTCAAACTTTAAATTCTCTACCGAACTAAATCGCGCAGCCAATACATTCAACAACTCATACTCATACTCATATCAGCCACTATTCTCATATACTCATACCACATATTTTATACTTATAAGTATTATTGGTAACTCGTATTGGGTCAATACACTTCAGCAACAAAAAATTTGACATCTTATATATAAAAGTCTTAGAAGGGTTTTTGATACAACCTTATGGATTTAAACTCAAACTGCTACCTCGTTATAATACATCACACTGGAGCCTGTTTGCAAAGACCATGGATAAGTGCTAAATTCAAATTAACAAAAAAGAAGTGTTACAAAAACTAATTTATATTGTATTATCAGATTTGTAAATAGTAATATTATACAAGAACCTCCTTTGATTTGAATTAAGGCTTAAAATGGAAATATTACATTTAGAAACGCTCTTTGACCGACTACCCTAATGAGTAACAACTGAATCAGGTATAGAATCAATTCTATGTCAAGAATCTGATTGAATCATTGCCTGTTATAAAAAAACTGTAAAATAATAAAAATAAATGTCCTGCAAACACGTTTTTCAAGCCGTAATACATCAATAACTTCATTGTTGTTTTAGGCGGTTTTCTTGACTATAACGTGAATTTTTTTCACTTGGCTCCTGGGTAGAAACTGTGTATTTGTAATCTATAAAACATCGTCACACATCGGGACCATAAATTGCGGCCACCCTTAGACAACCCTATTAGCACGCGTTCTTGAACGCCTTATTTACATTTGTTGGTATTTTTAATATATATTACAAAGTAATAATAAGTAACAAAATAATGAGTCAACCCTATGAGTCAAAGGAAGTCTAAGAGTCGATGTTTTTTTTTTTAATGACCTGCAAGTACATCCACCCCCCCTCTTCCTCGTCCTCGGACCCTCGCCAAGACTTGCAGCCCCAAGTACCAGCTTATAAAATTTTACCTATATTTTAACCGGTCAACTCGAATTTCAGTCGTAGGTGGTTATAGTCTAACTAGCAAGGTTCTGTTTAGTCATAGTACCTTTTAGGATCAAGGCAACTCCTTTAAACCTTTAAAATGGAGATGCAAGTTCAGATCGACACCAACTTAGGCGCATTCACAAACTTAAACAAATTCAAACTAAACAGACATAAAGTAATTTATCTAAATACTTAAAGCAAGGGATAGATTTATTCAACTAACAACCCCTTAAATTTATGAAAATAAACAATAAACAGCAACATCAAACGTAAATTTGAGTGCTACTAAGTGAAAATGAGTAAACTGAGCAATAAATTCACGTAACATCTACTCCAGATAGGGATAAATAATATGCTGTAATATTCAGTCTTCGTGACCTAAAATAGACATGTCCACGATCCCACTGATAACGTTATCTTGTATGCGTAATTTTTGGAGGAAACTCCCCACCAAAATATTGTTTAAACAGAAAAGCACCTCATAAGTTATGTTTCAACAAAGTTCACACACACACACACACACACAAACATAAACACTAATATGTAGATATATAAGTAATTAGAGAGAGAGAGAGAGAGAGGGAGAATGTAATCCAGTTATTTAAGTCAACCCCCATAGAGATTAAGTGAATGATTATACGATGGAAGAGCTGAAATAGAAAATATAAAACTGTAAAATATAGACGTAGGAAATAAGCATGACAAACAAGCAAATGCAACTGTACTCTCTGAACCTGTATCTGTACACAATATTTCAAGGACAGTAAGAAAAGGACCAACATATTGTAATACAGATACAGAATCTGTACACAACATTTCAAGGATAGTAAGAAAAGGATCAGGATATTGGTACTATAATTTGGTCTTGCACTTACTCTAAGACCAGACTCATGCAGAACTAACGCATATGTTTTGACAAAACAATAACTTACTTCCACACACAACATTCAGAGGGCAAATAAATTTCAGCGCTTCACAAATTACAACCCACTTAGCATTGTGTCCGTTAAGGCACTTGTCAACATGCTAACAGAAAATTCAATGAAACTATCACTCAAGGCGCCTTCTTCTCTGAAACGTCTTGAATCAGGTATGGCACAATGGGCTCACTTAAAAGCAATAGCTTTCAAGTAGTGCCCCTACTTAGGGCTTACGTGTTCCATTGACGTGAGAAATAAACAATTTCGCAATTATCAGACTCAGAGCACACGACCTTCTAAAGTAACTTTAACAGAGTGGCAAATTAATCCATGTCGATTCGAAGGGATGCCTCGTCGGTCTGTTCTTGGAGTCGGTATAGACTGCAAGAGGTCATTTGCGATTATTATAATTATTAATTTTAATTATTTGTGCTACAAACATACACATTACCTTATGAAATGTCGTAAATAAAAGAAAACACTAGATACATTTTTTTAATAGAGTGAGACATTTAAAATTTACAATCTATTCAAACATGATAGATTTCAAGCAAGACGAAACAAAGTTTTTCAATTACTTTGGATTATTCAGCCCATCTTTTTATGAGTTGACTTTACTAGAATCTACTATAAGACTACCTTTTTTGAACGAACCGTTGCCAGAATCAATGTGATAAATGTTTACTCAGTTACTTCTAGGGCATCCAAGAAGAAGTATCAACCTCAAGTTCGTTATTTATAATTTGCATTATTCGATTATAAAGGAAACCAAGTTCACGCGTTTATTTGGGAATGCCTGACCAGACGTATGACTAGAGATCACCGATGTGGTAACACTATACACGGTGCAAATCCACATAAAATGAAGCAGCTCGGGTGGTGCTGGCATTAAGTGGGTGCATTCCCAAATAACCTCTACTTATGAATTAGCGTACGGTGTTGCTCAACCACGACATGATCACACGCATTAAATATCCCTCGATAAATTTAACTCAAGGTGAATATTTAATTCAGAGCGTATAAATTGACTTTAATTATAAGTAAATCAAGCAGTTCAACATATGTTTCGCCCATCGTCATCAAAAATTAAAAAAATAATTCCACGTGTTACGTTAATCTGTAATCACTGTTTAGGGTAACGCTTATCTTGTCTATATAGTAGGTGTACAATTATTATACTCAGGTGTTTACATATTATTATAGGTCATATTTTAAATGTGTATATCTTTAAACTAGTGGTTCAATTGTAATATGGAAACAAATGAATTAAATCTCTGTAGTTAAAATACTAATAACAGGTTAGTATAAAAGTCAAATATGCTTACAACTTTACCAGAACGATGACAAAGAGAAACTTACGTCGGACCTTGAAGCTGCTGACCATCACTCAAGTCTCTTCAATGTCATAATGCAAAGCAGAATAACGTCAAAGGGACTCGCAGTAGAACCCGGCGTCAATTCTGTACATCTACGCGGAAACTAGATAACTATCTGAACACACCCATGAATCGCCCTATAGAAATGCGTTTTGATTGGGTACGCTGTTACAAGTACCAATAAATATAATTTTTTTCTCATTTAAAAATTCCAGTTCATTTATATTTTGATGAGAAAACTTTCTTTGTTCATCGCTTGTATTTTGAAATAATTTAATCTGGCCCAAATTAATGTGTGGACAAACAAAATTTCTTCATAACATAAGAAAATCGACCCGTTTAAGTTTTTCTTTCACGTTTTGCTCCGACCATACACACTTGCTACACTCATTTTCATTTTTCGAATCCTATAAGTTTATAAAATAACAAAAAAGCTCTAGAAGATCTTGAAAAACCCACAGTTACGAGCAACTGTACTTACGAACTACTCAGCCGGCTGATGGTGAGAGTGAATCAGGAGTGTTTTTTAGTGTAGGCTATTGAAATCTAGCTTTATTGTAAAGTATTGCATTTTTATTTATAACAAGCAGACTGCTACCGTTATTGCAGTGACTTGCACGTGGTTTTTAAAACACAAAAGGTAAACGTTGCCATACATAACAAAAACTTCTTTTTTTTAATAAACTCTATTTTTGCAGTGGAATCTTCAAATATACTAGTTGCTGTTAGCCTGGTAATGGAATATTTTTTAGAGTAATTATATTAGCCCCTAGACTCACCAAAGGTAGGGTTTTATAGCTAGACTTTACTATCAAAATGTCCTTGACATAATATATTACTGTTACGGAATCGTTTCTTCAATGCGTCCTTTAGCTGCCACGATGTTAATAAAGTGCTCTCATCTAAGAATAATAAACGACTGTCAACAATAGACAGGAATCTATAGATAAATTCTCCGAACACCCTAGTCTTCATTAGGGACTGATTACACACTGAAATGTAGTAAGTGGTGTAGTGAAGCATCTCGGCTTACGTGTCAGGTTTACTTACCTGGAGGAAATTGATTAAAGGTTACTTGAAGGATAGATTAGAATAAAAATTGTGAAATTGTATTTTAAGCGATATCAGTTTTTATAATTTTATTTTCAACATAAATAAATATTTTAAGAATCATATGAGGTACTTTCTACTTCTTTGTAATAATTCATAATTATTTCCATTAATTAATGCTATTTCTTTGTTTAAATAATTTGTTTTCTATTTATATTTGACTCATTTTTTGTAGAGTGTAAACTAATACTAACAAACAAAAATAATAGTCAAACACCATTCATCTAAAGGGAATTCGCTTCTATTTTATCAATTAATATGGTTGTGTTGACATATGCATGTATATATTTATATTAATAATTATATTATAATTGTAATTATAAAATAAATAAAACTAAAATAAAATGTTTCATTGTTGGTTTAAGTGGGAATTGACTTTATAAATTTTTTGTACTACTTGTTTTAGGAGACAATATAGAAGACCCAAGAATAATTCTTGTGAATTCTGTTCATAAGAAATGTAGAATTGTTATTTGCATTTTTAATTTTTAGTAAAAATATCACTAATAGGAATGAAACTGTTTTTTTAAAATATGAACAAAGACGCACACAAGTTTTTTGTTGTTTACCTTTCACCATGAAACAATTCAATGATTATGCTGCCTTCGTTTCTCAACGTTTGTATCTTTCAGTCGCAATATACCTTGTTTATAGAGGTAAAGACCAGTCCAGTAGACGTATCAGACTTTACCTTGGTAAATATATAATGCTGTTGCCATGGCAACCGTATGCAAAGAAAGGCTTTTGTAACGTACAAGTAGCTTACGACACAGTATTAAAACAAGATTTGAACGTTCAAAAGCAAACATAATTTCAAAAGTGTGTGATGCTTACATAAATTGTGCAATACTTATTTAGCAAAGGTGTTTTAAAATATAAATAGCACACTTATAGAACTGTTACATGTTTCGTTCGTTACCAAGGTTACGCTGGTTAGATCATCGTTGTGATGATAACAGTCCAACTCTTCTATAAAATTATACAATAAAATAGCTTTTTAAAATATTATTTGTGGAATAGCTACAAAAGTAATAATTCTATGTAAGTTTCTAAAATTTAGTCAAATGAAACTTAGCATTTGGTGAGATATTATTACTATCTTAAAATTTTGTTCATTTTAGTTTCTTAGAGTGAAGATTTAGGCGGCCTATACACTTGCGAACATGGTTCGCCGATGTTGGTTAGAGCGAACCTAGTTTACCGTTATCATCGCTTGTGTGGATGTTGCAGAACAATTTTGGTTCAGTTCGTCGTTAGAGCGCTGCAAGAGCGCAGTATGTTGAATAGAAGACATGATAAGTTCTTCGTCTATGTAATTTTGTCAATGACGCGACGCTGCAGTGTTGTTCAATTTCTTAGCGTTGTACGTTTTATAATAAAATGTCCGATATAGTCAGTTTACCTTTACGTCCGAGAAATATACCTTTACGAATGTAGTTTTTTAACAGATTTATTTACCGTGAATACCATTATTTGTGGAAAGTTAAAAGTGACGAATAGAGAGGTAGGAACAAAAGCGTTGACGCATTGGATAGCCTTCTGCTCCATACCCCTTAGTCAATCCCCACAACAGACATCAAGCTTATCAAGAGCAGAATTGAATCAGTTAAATATAGTTTTAGAAGCAAATATAGAAATTTCAAAGATCGTATGAAATCTAGAGCGTCTGGGGAAAGCGTGTAAAAACCGAAATTGTGGTATTACGCTATACTTTCGTTCACCACATTCGTCTAAAATATTCACAACTGCTCTAAACTTTGAACAGCTCATCTTCGTGCCTCAGAGAAATAATTTGAAATGACAGACCTATGTTGGTGATCCCCTTCCCCTACGTGTGTGTAGAGAAAAACACCAACTTCGCCCGGTGAACCATGTTCCTATATGTATAACCCGCTTTAG
>JBAIZL010000006.1:99926394-99933894 GCA_036971475.1 Prosapia bicincta | reverse complement strand
AGGAATTTTAAAGTTTTAATAAGACCAGTCTCACTGGTAAAACAGTTCTTTATGTAAAACAATGAAAATCTTCTTGTTTTTTTCTTCTTCAAAGGAATTTCTTGTTTTCTCTATCAATGTGATATTTCAGTAAGTTTAAATGAAGGCCTTGAATATTGATTTAATATAGAGGAAGTAAAGGCAATACAAGTGATATTTATAAAAATAAATTTTAAGGTAACAAAATTTTAATTAGTTATCATCGCGTAAATTTCATACAGAAATGAAATTTTCTATATCAGAAACCTTTCAACAGATAACAGGAAATTTATTTATATAAATGACCAAAACTGAACAATGAATAAATTAATAGATACAACATAACCAAATCTATAATTACTACTTAATTTTTAGTGGAAAGAAACCCATCAATAATAAAAAGTAATTAGTAAAATAAACCAGAAGGTAAGGAAAGATAATGGCGAAAAGAAATATAAAAGACGTGAGTAGAAAACAGGAAATTACAAGAAGAAGCATACATATTGTTAATGTGAATTTCGTTTATAAAGATTACAAATGAAAATTGTTCAGTAATACTCACCATTCTAGATATATGTAGGAAACTATAATTACGTACGGGAAGTCCTCGAAAATAACGGTTGCAATTTAGAGGAAATAGCAATTGCTATTGAGAAACGAAACTACGTGAATACAATAAAGATAAGACCTGTGTTGACGGAGCTGTGAATAAATTATTTAAATGAGTAACAGAAAGAGTAAGAGCCTGCTATTAGTGTCCTGTTATTATTTAACTAATACCACATAAGTAGCAGAAATAAAAATTACAGCTCGTTAAAATATTCAAGTACTTTTAACCCAGAAAAATTCAAATATGATGATTTAAAATTCTGTAGCTGCAAATCCTGTAGGTAATATTTCCACAAAGTATTGAAATAATAGTAGAGCCTCGTTTCCTTTTTTAAAAAAAATCTCGAACAATCGTTTAATTAATTAGTGGTTTTTGTGAAGGAAATTCTCCAGAGGGGAAAGTCTTCACAAAATAAACATTGCTGTGACGTTGTTTCAACAACAATACGCTGCATACGGTGTATACGATGATTTCAATGTAAATGTTACTTCATTTAATATTCGGTGAATACACATTTCCCACACTCTATACAACATAAATGCAACTGTAAAACCAGATCTGTAATTCTAATTGTAGATTTACTAACAAGATTGTTTCTCTACAGCAATCCAGTGAATGAAATGTATTAATGATAGTAATTGTAATGTTTGAAATACAAACGTAAAATAAGTATGAACAACATGAAACAAATTATAAAATATAATTATTTTGAGTAGTTTTAAGAAATGTATGAAAATTTATTAAACATTTTTTTCAATATAAATTCTCGTATCTTGGTAAATGTAAAGGAGTTACTTTTAAAGTGTAGCTTGGACTTATATAAAGACTAAATCTAAGAGCGTAAGTAACAGTATTGATTACTTTGCAATAACGGTTTCCAAGTTAGAAAAAGTATTAACAATTTAAAAAAGAATATCGTTTTTTTACCTATCTGTATTTTGTAAATAATTTAAAGCCGTTAATTAAACTTTATTGAAAGTGGAAATTCTTATTAAAACGGGTCATTACTAAAATTCAGTAAACCTATAGAATAGTCCACTTCAGACACTGGTAGGAACATAATGAAGGCTGCTTCTTTATGTTATTTATTCCAAGAGTGTAAATAATAAATACAAAGTTTATTGTAATAATTGATAATGCAAAGATAATCTTTAAGCATACCTCAAGCTCCTCTCCTATGGGCTGCATGACCTTGACGTGGTGAAGAGGCTTAATCCGGGCGTGGGGGACTGGTGGAGCGGAGCTGTACGTATGTGGCTCCCTATAAACGGGAAGTCCAAGTATTTGTGTGAGTGCTTGAAGGCGGATCAAAAAAAGGGCCAGTCCTAGCACCTGAAGGGTTGTTATCTGCCCGGCTTTCGCCCTGCCCTTCCCTTGCGGGCGGCAACCAAGAAGCACCCCTCATCCAGGTTGGTGGTCTGGATGGGCACTTACAACCCCGATCTGAAGGTGTTATGCGATCCGTGCCGATGTAGATTCGTGGCCCTCAGGGTAAGGAGGGTCTTTAACGGAGCCTCAGGGGCACCTGGCGCCACCCCTGAGTACTTAAGTCGCCTTACCGCCGTAAGCGGGGCTCTGCGGCGGCGGACCTTTATTTCCCTAGCTGCTCGTGGGAACACACATGGCAGAGAAAAAAATAAATTTAACTGGTCAGGGCTTAGAACCTACCGACAAATCTGTTCCTATGGAGGTGGCTTCGGCCCCCGTAGAGACAGATGGAAGGCAACAGGAAGAATGAGTGGTGCACAAAGGAGGAAAGCACTCTGGCTTTCCTACCATGAGGAAGCAAAGAAGGCGGAGGCGGAGGGCAGAGAACCACCGCCACCCATTTTGAGGAAACACCGGTAGGACTTTAGTACGACAAAAGAGAGAGAGGAAAAGGAAGGAAAGGAGTACTTCTAATCCTACTCCAGAGTCGGAGGTCAAGAGGTCTAGGCCTGCTTGGTCGGGAGGGCCGTCTTTCTCGGCGATATCCGCCAACCTTCCGAGGGTTGTTGTGACCTTTGGGGATAGTGTAGGCGTAAGGATGGAGATGGCGGCGTTCGACCACCTTAAGGGCACCGTCATGGACCGGATTCTGGACACTCCTAGTGGAGGTTTTGTTCCGCGGTTCAGAGACACTCACCTAAGGGATGGAGTCGCATCATTTATTTGTGCTGAGGAGGAATCGGCAAAATGGCAGAGAGAAGTGGTACCGTCAGTTAAGCTCGAGGACGGGACTCAGGCAAGGCTAGTACTGCCTGATGAACTGATCAAAAGGGTGAAAGTGACGGTGCTAGTACCACCAACAAAAAGGGAGGATACTCAGCTGGTCAAGTTCATCGGGATGCAAAACCCAGAAATTGACACTTCGAAGAGGAAGATCCTACAGTGCATTGAGCGGGGACCTGCAAGCCTCCTCTGCCTAGGATTGGATGAGGCATCGGCCAGATTATTAAAGGCAAGAGATGGGAAAGGCTTCCTGGGGACTGCAGAGGTCACTTTTAAGTGGAACTCTAAGGACCTGAAAGAGAAGGGCGAGAGAGAGAATCAGGAGAAGGCGTAGGGGTCAGTTGGAGATGGCTGATCCTCGAGCAATGATCCAGCAAATCAACTTGCATCACAGTGAAAGCGCCTCGGTGGTCTTAACCAGGTGCTTAAATGTGAGGCACACATTACCAGCGCTTGCGCTGGTGCAAGAACCGTGGCTGGTCAGGAACCGTATAAGGGGTCTGACTGCAGCTGGGCGCACCTACGCAAGTGGGGAACATGAGGGGCACAGAGCATGTGTGATAGTCAGAGGACTAGAAGCCACGCTGATTCAAGAATTCTCAACTAAAGACCTTGCGGTGGTTAGAATTCGAGGCAAGGGCGAGGTAAGTGGAAGCAGTTCATCGTGGCCTCCACTTACTGCGCCCACAATAGAGAATCGCCCCCTGCAGAATTACGTAAGTTAGTTCGGTACTGCAGGGAGAGGAATATAGGAATCTTAGTGGGCTGTGATGCCAATGCTCATAATGAGGTGTGGGGCAGCACAGACACAAATGAGCGAGGTGAGGAGCTCCTAGCCTTCTTGACTGAAGAAAACCTTGTGGTTTTAAACACAGGTGCCGAGCCAACATTTGTCACTTCAAACAGAAGGGAGGTTCTAGATATCACCTTCTGTAATAGACAAATGGTAAGGTGGGTGCATGACTGGCAGGTTTCGGATGAGCCCTCCATGTCTGATCACCGGATCATCACTGCTACAATGAGGGGTGTGGTTTAGGAACCCGAGAAGGACAAACTGGGAAGGTTTTAAGTCCTCGTTGAGGAGGCGGATGTCTGACTTCCGTGGTAAATATGGTACATCAAACGAACTGGAAAATACCGAGGCCTACATCAGGACTGCAATTTCCACGTCGTTTGAGGAAAATTGCCCTCTCTCGCGGATAAACACTGGGCGTGGTAAGCTTAAGTGGAACAGCGAGTTAGAGGCAAGACGGAAAGAGACTAGAAGGCTCTTTAATAGGGCAAAGAAGAAGAAAACGGCGGAGACCTGGCAGGCATATAAAGACAGCCATGGTCTCTATAAAAATCTTATTAAAGAGGTTAAACGTGCTTCTTGGGAAAAGTGGTGCTCAGATACAAGCACACTGAGTGACACTGCTAGACTGTTTAAGGTGTTAGCAGGTGGACCGAGGGGAGAGCTTAAGTTTGTCAAGAAGACTGATGGTAGCTTTACTGACACCTCGGAGGAAACACTGCGTCTGCTTATGAGGAACTGATTTCCCGATATTAGACCGGTGGAGGACGGTGCTCAAAACCTCCGACATACTGGGCTAAAGGCAGACTGGAATATTGCTGGGCAGGTGATCTCAGCGCAAAAGGTGAGAGAGGCAATTCTGTCTTTTGAGCATTTTAAAGCGCCTGGATTAGATAACATTACTCCAGCACTACTACAAAATTGCTTGGAGGAAATAATAGGGCCACTGACAGGATTACTCAGAGGCTGTGTTGCCTTGGGTTATACGCCTGGGCAGTGGCTCAAAACGAAGGTTATCTTTATCCCCAAACCGGGGAGGAAAGGTTACACAGAGGTAAAAGACTTCAGACCTATCAGCCTCACATCTTTCTTGTTAAAGACATTGGAAAGGCTGGTGGACTACTATTTGAAGGAGGGACCTTTGAAGCAGTATCCGCTTCATCAGGACCAACACGCCTACCGAACCGGTAGGTCAGTGGAGACTGCGCTGTTGTCGGTCGTAGAATTTATTAAGGGTCAGATCAACAACAAGGGAATATGTATTGGGGCTTTTCTTGATGTGGAGGGGGCTTTTAATAGTACCTCTAGACTGGCCATCAAGAGAGCAGCTATGGATCATGGGATTTCTGGTGGAATTATAAATTGGATTATGAGTTCCTTGGAAAACCGGATAAGCACTGCATCCTGGATGGGGTGCACGATAAATGGGACGGTCTCGGAGGGCTGCCCGCAGGGTGGAGTGTTATCCCCTTTGCTGTGGAGCCTTGTCGTGGACTGCCTACTAAGGACACTCAGTGGAATGGGTGTCAAGGTGGTAGGATATGCGGATGACATAGCTATCCTTGTTAGAGGACCATTTGAAGAGGTCCTCAAAGACCTGCTTCAAGAGGCACTCAAGGTAACAGAAGCATGTTGCAGGGAGAATGCACTATGCATTCAAGGAGAGAAATCTGTGGCACTCATCTTCACTAGGCGATATAAAACTAAATCGCTGGAGATGATGGAAGTTGGTAATACTAAAATAAGCTAAGTTGAGAGTGCTAAATATCTGGGAGTTATTCTGGATAGGAAGCTACTCTGGCATGAGCATTTGGAGGATAAGTGCAAAAAAGCCATAGCTACGTTCTGGCAATGCAGAGGAGCAATAGGCACGAGATGGGGTTTGGGTCCACGTCAAATGAACTGGATTTATTCCGCCATTGTGGTGCCGAGGTTGGTCTTTGCCTCTATCGTCTGGTGGGACAGGGCACAGAAAGAAACAAGTAAAAGAATGCTGGACCGCGCGCAGGGGCTCTTCCTTAGAGACATAACTGCTACAAGGAGAAGCACACCATGTGCGGCCATGAGGGTTATGTTGGGTTTTCCATCCTTGAGTCTTCAAATTAGGATGGAGGCAATGAAAACTGCATACCGGCTAAGCTGTACTGGGCAGTGGAAGACAAGTAGCAAACTTCATAAACAGCTATTTGGGGATTCACTGAAGGAGCTCTGGATAGAACCTCAGGATAAGATACTGTCTCTTAAAAGGGAAAAAGGAAACTACAAAATCCTTATTCCTGCAAGAGAGGCATGGGCGGAGTATAGCCCCAGACATGGTGAAATCTGGTTCACCGATGGTTCCAAGATGAAGGAAGGAGTGGGAGCAGGATTTAGTGGACCGAGACACCAAGACAGATTTTGTCATCGCCTGGAGGACTACAACTCTGTCTTCCAGGGGGAGGTGCTCGCGATCAAACTATGTGCTGAGGAAATAATAGGGTCTGGCAGGAGGGGCAAGACCATCTGGATTTGCTCGACAGTCAGGCAGCTCTGAAGGCTTGAGGTAAGGCTAGTACCAGCTCTAGGTTGGTGGCTGAGACTATGGCTTCTTTAGCAGAGCTGAGTAAGCATAATTCACTCAACCTAACCTGGATTCCAGGACATTCTGGCTGGATAGGGAATGAGAGAGCTGACGCCTTAGCAAAACAAGGGTGTATAACCCAAGGACCGTTGCTGAGGGCAGTGGGCATGCCGCCTCGGGAGGGGCGCAAGAGGATCATGGCACATATAGACAGGCTGTGCAGGGAAGAATGGAATGTAACCTTGGGGTGTAACAAATCGAAGGTACTGTGGGGTTACTCAGGAGATGTGTGGGGCAAAGAACTACTCTCCTTAAGTAGATATCAACTCAGAGCTACTGTAGAGCTGGTTACAGGCCATGGGAATCTGAGGGGGTTCCAATACAAAATTGGAAAATCTAGGTCCCCTGTATGCAAGAGATGCGACGAGGACCAAGAGGAAAGCCCAATCCACGTACTCTGTGAGTGCCCTGCTTTGGGAGCTGCAAGGAGAAAGTGGTTTGGCTGGCAGGTATGTACACCAAAGGATATCAGAAGATCTAGCATCAGGTGGGTACTTGATTTCTGCAAAGAGGTAGGTATCCACTAAGCTAGTCCTGTGGTAGGGATGGGAAGAGAGTACAAAGGCTACAGCTAAGTGCTCTACACCGATAAGGTCCCTCCGAGTTTTAGTAATAATAATAATACCTCAAGCTAAACATTTTGTAATTATTAAATCAAATTAAAAATAAATCTCATTTAAATACAACGTTTCTGAAATCATGTTGGCATTAAAATAACAAGCACTAACAAACATGTTTAAAATGTTTTATTTTCTGGTAAAAAATAAAATTAAAAACACAAACACAGTAACCAATATATTCGACGACATAAATTGATAAACAAAAAGATGTACCCAATAAGCACTACATCATATTTAAAATAATAAATGTAATAAACAGGCAAAACATGTCTATGGCATAAATATCACTCCATACGGATCGCAACCGCCATTGTAGCAATAAGATTACCATTTTTATTATGTACTGATGAAGCTGTAGAAAATATTAAAACTCTAGAATGCCAACAAGGGAAATTTTGTAAAAATTACAAAAACTACTGATATAATAATAGAAACTAAATAAAACAAATATATAAACTAAGATAAATAATATAAATATCGATATATTATTTTTATATATAAAACTTAATCTCTGTATGAAATGTGTGCATGTGTTTGTAGGAGATAAATACATCATATATAAAATAATAGAGTATTACACTGTTATCACATGTCTATGACATAAACATCAAACCATACCGACTATAAC
>JBAIZL010000006.1:99898894-99923894 GCA_036971475.1 Prosapia bicincta | reverse complement strand
ATGGTATTGGAAACGGAGTCAGATTTCAGATGGCTGTGGATTATTACCATGCTATCTAGACGGAAACATTCGAAACAGATCCTTTCAACAAACAATTAAATCACGTTTTTGGACCTTTTAAAATGGGGCTTGTTATAGTCAATAATAACACTGCCCCTAGATGACTAAATATGGACATTTAGGCCGATAGATCGGTGAAATGATGTTTTACCATTAGGAATTCCTAATGCCATATAGAAATGGCCACCAAACGACCAAGACAAAGAATAACTTTTCTTTGGAATAGAAAAGGTAATTGTTACAAACATACGTAGACAAAGCCTAAGGAAATTCGTAACTAAGACTTAGTAACGAATCAGAAGTCGTGACAAAAATACAATGCCATCGTATTTACAACAAATGTGATTGAAATAAAAAAAAAATAAATGCCTGTAAAAAATAATTATACATTTTATTTTTATAGAAAATAAGGCGAGTGGTTTATTACGCATTTAAAAAAAATTAGAAAATAGCCTAAACAATCAGCTAATGTAAAGATTTGCAATTCATGAATAATTTTGTAACAGCTATCAAAATGTGAACGTTGCTATGAGGAAAATCAATTACAACGAACACAAACTTACAATTTATTTTCTTATAACTTAAACGTTTCAATGACGTCCATCGTTTCAGGTAGTACAGCTACAACTAAAATAAACTGTAGTTGTAACTAAGCCAAACTTTAGAATGTAGTCTATATGTAGTTATAGGGCACTCACTGACTGTGATGGTTTTGCTAAGGAAATGCGTATAAGAAAATACTGTAGACTTTTTGTTGTGAATTAATGTTTTTAATTATTTAATTATTTTTTATGGATGATTGCATTGTTCTAATCACGTATATGGGCATATATTCATACCAAATACAAGAAATTGATGAATAGTATATAATCAACCGTTAAAACTAATTCCTATATAAAATTAAACCTTTCTAGTGCTGATCCTACTTTAGGGTTGAATGTATTCAGTAAAGGACGAAACCGGTCATTAACAAATGAATAAAAATACTGTAAATTTTAGTAATCAAATACAGATTTAGTATTAGAGTAGTTTTCTAACAATGGAACACAATCCTTCACTTGTTACGAAAACAATAATAAATTCTAAACTAAAGTAGAAAACAGGAAAAATTAGGTAAAAGTTTCAAATACCATTTTCTCGAGTTCTGCAAAATAACATAACCACAAGTAAGCAAATGTTGTTTGTGAATACATCACTAAATCTCCCCTGAAAAGAAAATGCCTCTCGTATTTGCTGAACATAAACAGGATTTGTTTGCTTAGCCACCATCGGCAGACGTAATTCAGAAGGTTCGGAGCTGGATTGTGATAATTTCGGGTAAACACTGCGGCATTTTTACCCGCCCAACGAAGTTTTTTCTTACTTTTTTAGTATTTTTGCAGAGAAAATCAAAACATATTTTGTTTGGAAAAATAACATTCTGAATTTGGATTCATTTGTCTCACCGGTTTTTCTTTGTACAATTTTTTTAATTTTGCAATTGGATGCAGTTTAAAATTCTACGATTCGAATTAATATTATTAAATCCTTTTTTGTCTTACATATAAAAACATTAATTCGTAATAAATCAAATGTCTTTTTATAGATAAATACGTGCATTGAGTTGTACGTTACTATCCCTCCAGATGGTCACTCAAAACATGTGCAAGGTTCCACCATTTCGAAATCATTATATACATAGAAAAAATGTCTAGTAAGAAACAGTTTATCGCGGAGTAAAACAATAGTTAGACAATAGTTCTAGAACATTGGGCTGACGTTACACTTCTCTCCCGTATATGAGTCAGCCAGGTCTCCCAACATAACAACCTCTTGATTCGTGTTAAATTACACCATCCGAAATTCCATTCGCACTTTCTATCTTGATGTTTTTGCTTTCCTTCTGCAAAGCTTTTCTTCAATACTAAAAGTTCTAATTACAAGAGAATAAGGGATCAAGCGAACTCAGATGGACCCTTCCTGTTGTTCTCCCACAGCCCAAAGACCTTCTACAATCTCCACTACACTTTCTCACTACGCATTCCCTCTCCTGGCGTCTACTTTTCGCCTCTAAGAATAGGTTTTATTTTAAGATCCGATTTTAAACTCAATCCTAGATAGTTTATAACGTTATTTCCATTCTAAAAACTAATTTTTCTGTATTTAACCTAAGGTTAACTTAGTTTTATTCTAGTTCGTAAATTAAACTTCCATTGTCGTTATTAGGTTCACTTTTCATGTATTGGTTTAGGTTAACCTTAGTTTTTGGTCATTTTGTAAAATCTCCCAACTGTTTCATATAGATCTAAAGTATCATTTTGTAAATCCAATTTTTTTAATGCATTGTTTCAAGTCATTTTAACACCAGTATGTTAGGTTAAAGAAGTGTAAGAAAGCAAATACTATTTTACACTTACTGTAACACTACCGTATCCATAATACACATACACATGAATAAATCTGTTTGTAAACACAAAGGAGAGTGTCAGTCAGCCAGCACCCCCTATTAAGAAATAAAATTAGACTCCCACAGTAAAAACCCCTTTACTGTTCTTCCCTCCCTTTAAACATTTTGCCTTGCAGATATCGCTCCTAAACCCACGCATTCTACCAAAGCTCATCCCCAAATTCCTACCCGCTGCGACTGTTGTGATGGCAGAAGCTGAAATGACAGACAGGGACAAAAACCCCTCCAGCTTGGATTGACTGTCTCCCCGCATTATAGAACTAGTACAAGCACCATATTTCTTTTCCCATACTCCTACTGTTAGTTATTCTCGTTAACCAAACTCTGTATATTCTTGGGGAAACCCATACTTCTCTGACTGACTGTATGACTGTCTCCCCACATTATAGAACTAGTACAACCACTACATTTATTTTCCCATATTCCAACTGTATGTTATTCTCGTTAACCAAACTCTGCATATTCTTGGGGAAACCCATACTTCTCTGATTGACTGTTCGACTGTCTCCCCACATTATAGAACTAGTACAACCACTACATTTATTTTCCCATATTCCTACTGTTAGTTATTCTCGCTAACCAAACTCTGCATATTCTTGGGGAAACCCATACTTCTCTGATTGACTTTTCGACTGTCTCCCCACATTATAGAACTAGTACAACCACTACATTTATTTTCCCATATTCCTACTGTTAGTTATTCTCGCTAACCAAACTCTGCATATTCTTGGGGAAACCCATACTTCTCTGATTGACTGTTCGACTGTCTCCCCACATTATAGAACTAGTACAACCATTACATTTATTTTCCCATATTCCTACTGTTAGTTATTCTCGTTAACCAAACTCTGCATATTCTTGGGGAAACCCATACTTCTCTGATTGACTGTTCGACTGTCTCCCCACATTATAGAACTAGTACAACCACTACATTTATTTTCCCATATTCCTACTGTTAGTTATTCTCGCTAACCAAACTCTGCATATTCTTGGGGAAACCCATACTTCTCTGATTGACTTTTCGACTGTCTCCCCACATTATAGAACTAGTACAACCATTACATTTATTTTCCCATATTCCTACTGTTAGTTATTCTCGCTAACCAAACTCTGCATATTCTTGTGGAAACCCATACTTCTTTGATTGAATGTTCGACTGTCTCCCCACATTATAGAACTAGTACAACCACTACATTTATTTTCCCATATTCCTACTGTTAGTTATTCTCGCTAACCAAACTCTGCATATTCTTGTGGAAACCCATACTTCTTTGATTGAATGTTCGACTGTCTCCCCACATTATAGAACTAGTACAACCACTACATTTATTTTCCCATATTCCTACTGTTAGTTATTCTCGCTAACCAAACTCTGCATATTCTTGTGGAAACCCATACTTCTTTGATTGAATGTTCGACTGTCTCCCCACATTATAGAACTAGTACAACCACTACATTTATTTTCCCATATTCCTACTGTTAGTTATTCTCGCTAACCAAACTCTGCATATTCTTGGGGAAACCCATACTTCTCTGATTGACTGTTAGACTGTCTCCCCACATTATAGAACTAGTACAACCACGACATTTATTTTCCCATATTCCTACTGTTAGTTATTCTCGCTAACCAAACTCTGCATATTCTTGGGGAAACCCATACTTCTCTGATTGAATGTTCGACTGTCTCCCCACAATATAGAACCAGTACAAGCACTACATTTATTTTCCCATATTCCTACTGTTAGTTATTCTCGCTAACCAAACTTTGCATATTCTTGGGGAAACCCATACTTCTCTGATTGAATGTTCGACTGTCTCCCCACATTATAAAACTAGTACAACCACTACATTTATTTTCAATATTCCCACTGTTAGTTATTCTCGCTAACCAAACTCTGCATATTCTTGGGGAAACCCATACTTCTCTGATTGAATGTTCGACTGTCTCCCCACATTATAGAACTAGTACAACCACTACATTTATTTTCCCATATTCCTACTGTTAGTTATTCTCGCTAACCAAACTCTGCATATTCTTGGGGAAACCCATACTTCTCTGATTGACTGTTCGACTGTCTCCCCACATTATAGAACTAGTACAACCACTACATTTATTTTTCCATATTCCTACTGTTAGTTATTCTCGCTAACCAAACTCTGCATATTCTTGGGGAAACCCATACTTCTCTGATTGAATGTTCGACTGTCTCCCCACATTATAGAACTAGTACAACCACTACATTTATTTTCCCATATTCCTACTGTTAGTTATTCTCGCTAACCAAACTCTGCATATTCTTGGGGATACCCATACTTCTCTGACTGACTGTATGACTGTCTCCCCACATTATAGAGCTATTACAACCACTACATTTATTTTCCCATATTCCTACTGTTAGTTATTCTCGTTAACCAAACTCTGCATATTCTTGGGGAAACCCATACTTCTCTGACTGACTGTATGACTGTCTCCCCACAATATAGAACTAGTACAACCACTACATTTATTTTCCCATATTCCTACTGTATGCTATTCTCGTTAACCAAACTCTGCATATTCTTGGGGAAACCCATACTTCTCTGATTGACTGTTCGACTGTCTCCCTACAATATAGAACTAGTACAACCACTACATTTATTTTTACATATTCCTACTGTATGTTATTCTCGTTAACCAAACTCTGCATATTCTTGGGGAAACCCATATTTCTCTGATTGACTGTTCGACTGTCTCTCCACAATATAGAACTAGTACAACCACTACATTTATTTTCCCATATTCCTACTGTATGTTATTCTCGCTAACCAAATACTGCATATTCTTAGGGAAACCCATACTTCTCTGATTGACTGTTCGACTGTCTCCCCACAATATAGAACTAGTACAACCACTACATTTATTTTCCCATATTCCTACTGTATGTTATTCTTGTTAACCGGTGCTTTTTATAGTTATCGGGCATATATTAACTAGTTCTCCCTTCTTTGGTGATTTTTAGCCATAGATACGTTCATTTGAATTATTTAGGACTCACGAATACTATCAAAATCCATAGCTTTGGCTCCTACTTGGCTTCGTCCGAAACATATATCCTAATACATGTTGTATGAGTCTATAATGATGTTTTTATACTTACGGTGTTTTCTTTAATGTTATTCAAGTTTATTTTCTCACTGTTGGTGTTATCTGACAATAACTATTCGTTACAATGTTTCCTGAAAGTTTCTTAGTGTACTAGTTTCAAATTCATAAATCTAAAGTTTTGATAAAATTTTCATTCAATCGATTTATATCTAGCACATTCATATCACATGATGCATTCAAGCTTTTAATGGATACTTACAATTTCCACATCCATTCAGTAATGGTTGTGGGGGATCCGCACTAGAGCAAACAACTTACTTGTCTGCCAAAACATTCTCTTTCCAGACAATAATTTGTCACATCTTGAAACTCATGATTTTGAAATATTTAAAATTGTATGTTGGATCTTGATGCAGTGGTGAAATGGTTCATCTTAGAATGTAAATGTATGACGCTAAGATTTTAATGTTAACATACAACTAGCATTACCCCAAAGAAGTCATTATGTAATAAAAATAGCCTTATGAAATACATTTGTAATATTTGTAATTTAAAAGTAAGTTGAGGCACCAAAACATTTGTGTTTACTTGAGACAACATAATTTAAAAAACCTGTAGAATTATAGCAAAACCTCTTCATAAAGTAGATTGGATTTTCCTCTATCGGATGCTGAAGTAAACAAAGCCTAAAAGTGAACTCACACTTGTATTGAGTATTGAAAATTACCACGAGAAAAACAACTTTTTTTAAAAACATATACCTAGAAAGTTCAACAACTGTTCACAAGATTTATTATTTGTGAAAGCAAAACATATTTTTTCTAAGAAATTAGCATAGGTTTATACTAAAGGTATAATATGAAAGACGAATAAAAAAATTATTTCCTCTCGTCAATTCCAAAAATAAGTGTGCATTAGTTTGAATTATATTTTATTGAAAAATAAATAGATAAGTTCAATAACATAATTCATCTAGTAAGAGACTTCTTAACATTATGATTGGGCCTCTTACTTTCAATGAAGTCTGTGAGATAAAACGTTTAAAGGATCTACTAATGCAATACCTCTACAAGTTACTGTGTAGTATAACTTTAGAACTGTGACGACGTTCTGTATATGCAATTCCTCGTGCTTTAAATTGATATGATAGGATGTCATTTTTCCTAAAAATGGTGTAATTTACAGACGTTAATGTAGCTATAAGATCCTTACCACACTTACCATCGTATCCAAGCCTGAAATTATGTTTTATTATTAAGCTTAGATATTTAAAAATTCTGATTTAAAAAAAGATATTTTCATTCTTCTTTCGTTAGTAAATTATTTTCGTAAAAAGTACAACTACAGTTTATATTTTCTTTTTGCGACCTTTTTAGAAATGTTATTTTATTATTCTTCACTGACCATGTCGTTAAATGCTTGTAATTACTATATTTGAGGTTGTAAGAAGACCCTCTGAAGATGAAAATATGGTCACCGATATGTACACTAGATTTTAATCTTAGGTAACATGTAATAATAGTTTTTTATTATTTTTGCGGTATTGGGGTTTTTCAAATATTATTACTCGTAGACAATATAATACTGAAAAGTATTTATTAATAAAAAAAATGTTCAGTTTTTAATTGAAGCAATACTAATGAAGTCGGAATTTCCTCTTCTGATTATAAAATGATCATTGCTTTTTCGCTACTAGACAAAAAAAACATGAATTAACTGTAAGTTTTAAAAGCCAAAATAGGCCTACCGTTAATATTTCAGAAAATCTTTATAATAAGATAGACCTAAATGTATTTATTGATTATGTTATTATTTTTTGTTCTGTTTCTTAAATTAACTCTTCATATGATACGATTTATGCATTTTAAAATACACGGTTTAATCTAAGGGGTTCAATTTAGATCGGATTCAAACCCTAACTAATTAGTCGGGCTTCATTGTGGTACCTCGTTAAAACGGGCCGTATGACAGCAGTGTACTCGTCTATCCCGTAATGATTCAGTAGAAGTATTCGCCACCATTGCAACTAAACATCGTTAGGGCAGGATACTGTGACAGTTAATAAATTTGTAGTCATTGATTTAGCTGTCAAAAGTTCGGGAATCTTCAAAGGGAATTTTTTTATCCAACCTCTTGCAGCAAGTTTATTAAGTCAATTTTTAGAGAATTCTGACATCTAACAATTTTAATTAGATATGTTAAGGAATATCTCTTTGCTCTAAATAATCACTTTCATATTATTTTAAGAGAGATGTTTCATTTTTAAATATATAGTTAATTAAAAATTTTAAGAAAACTGTTGGATACTACGTTTTTTATTGAGTTGATTAAATAGCGGAATGTCGTAAAATATTTGGTTAATATTTTTATCTGTACTAATTATCAGATAGCCTACTAAATAAAACGTTTCAAAACTGTTTTTAAAAGAGAAACGTGTTTTATTTTCAGTGCAAATTTACCTGGAATACATATATGCATAGCAATAAACAATAATTATTATTTTAAATTTTATTGTTTTATTATGGATTTGTTTATTTATTTGATGTTTAACTTGTTTTAAATTAAAACCTCAGGTAGCAGACATGTTGCTATTACATAATATAATTTAATGCGATATACTGTTGAATTACATAATTAAAGTATCGTTACATTTGTATGAGGTTTTCAGACAATTATGGAACCTAATAATTGCTTTACCTCTAATATATGTTCTGCTTTTATACAAATACCCAGTTCAATTACATTATTTTGCCACATTTAGTTTCACAAATCTATATGTTTAAAAAATATCACACGTTAGTCTTCCACAAAATAATGATAAGTAGTCCATGATAAACAAATGTTTATGGACAGTCCCATTTGCGTAAATTTTTAAACCTTCATTTTAAAGGTGATGTAAATATTGATTCACATTCTATGGAGATGGCCTCAGATTGAGGTCTTTAGATTTGGTTTGTTTATGTAGTTATAACAAATAATCCATTAAAGTAAAAAATTGACCTTATTCTAAATGATGACTTAACGAAATTATATACTATATGTTAGTTATACTTTTTCTCATAATACATTTAATAAGATAATATTTATTTAATTTATGTTAACGGTACAGGTAGAAATTATGATTTACAAAAGTCAATAAAAAACTAAAGTCATATAAAATACACTATGATTGAAACGAAAAAAGTTTAATTTATTTTTTAATATTTGAAATCTATGATTCATAAATCAAATTTAGTAATATCTAAATAGATAACTATAAAAATGTATTTACTTATTTCAAAACCTCGGGTCAAATATTACACACTGAACATTTTATGACAATAGTTTTCATTACTGAATGTTTCTTCTGCTTAATTGCCATAACAGCATTTCATTGTTTGTTTTTTTAAAATTTTTATAAGCATTTTAGTCATTTTTGTAACCTTATAGATTTGTTAAATGTTATCCTTTTAGATTTTAATTTCTAATATGTCATCTACTGAACACATATATTTTCTTTGAAACGCAATCAGTAAAATTGGTTTTTTTGTCCTTTACCTTTTCTTAATGTCTACATACTTCCTATTCAAACATTTTTGTAGCATAAATATTGTTAATATCGGTATCACTTCCATTTATCCTTTTCTTGTCAAACATATTCACGTTATTATTTCTTATAAACGATGTTTCGTCTTTGCACAATTCCCATTTTAAAAATAGATACTGAACTATCTGTTCCCTGAAGTCAGTGACGTAATATCATTGTTCATGTCCGTTTCTTTGTTTCGTTACGATGTTATCTTTATCAAAGTCAAGATTAGATATTGATGAATCTGATTCTGCAGAAATGGAAATTGTTGGAAATAAAAATCCGTTTTAGGAATAATTGCGAATTCAGATTTTAAAACCATAGTTTTATTTTAAAAACATCACCCATCATTTTATTTCTCAACATAAAGCTCTCAAATCGTGTCACTTTTCTAACGACGCTATTATAGTTATTGCAACTTAAAAGTATTATTTTATTTCTACTTTGTAACCTACGTGGATTGACTCGTTAAGTTCGTTATCACCATTATTGATGTCATCGTTTCTACTGAATCAGTGGAGTTTTATTTCTAGACTATGAATATGAAACGTTTATTACTTATCATAGCCAAAATTAGGCTGAACAATTGAAATAAAATTAAATTCTTTTCCAAAATGGTATTAATCCACATAAATGCAACTTAATAATTTGAAAGGTCACCTAATGTTTTTAAAGTGATTATCATTTTCCCAAAAATAGTAATTTACAATTCACGTTTCTTAAACGTTTAACTTATAATTAAACCTTATACTTTATACTCCTACATCTATTTAATAAAATATTATAACGGGGATAAAATCTTAGAATATTTACTCATTCAATTTATTGCTTTAATTATTATTTCTCAACAGGTTCATCATTATTGTTTTACTCAATCTATATTCGCTTTTTTATAATTTATATAATTTTAAATTTCCAATTTTTGAAATTAGTACATTCTTAGGCAAGTCCGACACTCTTTAAGAAGCTATGTTCAAAAAATCGTTAAATACAATTTGTATTCAGAACACTTTTCAACATATAAAGGTTTTCTAATAATTACAAATTTTATTTATTCCTTGTATATTATTAAGTTGAAATGTTACTATTAGATTTGTTAATCAAATAGAAGCCAAATACCAACACACCGCCGAGTTACAATAATACAACACACCTGAGCAACAGTCTTGTCCGTGATCCACAGCATTGCACCGATCAAGTGCGAAAAGCGTCTGTTGGAAAATATTAGTAAATAGGGGTTTTTTCCCAAGTGGTAGCAAAAGTAGTAATTTAAAAATGATGTGCGACACAAAATCTGCAATTCATGTTTATTTGGGCGTTGAAATAACAATTGAATACAAGATAAAACGGATGAATATTGAGTCAAAAGTTTATTTATTTAGTGCAACTTTTCGTCCCCTAATTTGTTGCCCTCATTAAGCCTGTAGTGTTATGAAGAGCACAGTCTTTACATTTAGAGTTTAAAGTGTAATGTGAGAAGCAACACATCAAACTCCTTACACTTTACCAAAGCTTTTCTTTGAGCTATATCTCTGCTGACTCGTCTTTTCTCACTATTAAAACTCATGCGTGTACGCGCTTCAAACAGAAACTGCAAGTTTATTTCATTAAACAAAAAACTAAAAAGAAACTTTCTTTTGAACGTCTGACACTTTTAAGAATCGATATCAAGCATAAGTCAAATAAAATGTATTCAGTAAAATGTCGACATCTACAAAAGTTTATCTATTTACTACATTCTTTTGAAAGTGAAGAGGAAGTGAGGCCGTAATGATTCGAGGCTGTGAGCAGCGAGGTTAGGGGGGTTGTTGCCAACATAAGAGAAACACGGAAAAATCTATTGCTAACAGGATTCACCAACTTTCTTTGATCTTTGGCTTTTTGGGTGGATTAAAATGTTTGTTACCTATCTGGTACTTTTTTTGTCAACATATTTTGATTAAAACGAATTATAGATCTCATTTTAATTGTTGTAAACAGATTTTGGGCATTTATTTTTGTACCTTACAGTGGAGCTGTAAAAACAAATTCTACTTAATACTCACAACGTAATATATATATATATATATATATATATATATATATATATATATATATATATATATATATATCCTAAACAAAAATATTTAAATTAGAACAATTAAATTAAAGGTTTAAAATTGAATTTTAAACTACTAGATTTGTGTACGTATATTTGATTTAACTATTTAACTATATATTGCATAATTTGACCTTGTCAATCTAGAATGATAGAAACTGTTCTAGTTATTACATCATTCACTAGAAAAGCGACTTTGTATATAGTCAACAAATCCTAACGATACATTTAATTAAAAGCCAAATATTCATTTAAAATTACATCTAAATTTAAACTACAATCTAAATTTAAAAGCTTGTAAACATGAAGCGCAATATTAGTGCTTGATTGTAATTTTACAAAACTTTATTGAAGTAGATTAGAAAATATATAGAAATAATGTGTTGCGTATTGCAAAAGCGCAAATATTTGATATTTGAAGTGAATTGGGTTGGGCAAAAACAAAGTCAACACTGGATAAATATCGGCCAATGTTCCATCTGCACTTAACTCGTTGCAGGCGAAATACGAGCAGAAGGATGTATAAGCACTTTATTTGTAAACATTTTCATAGTTAGAAAACATGCAATCTTTTTGTTTATAAATAGAACTGAAATGTGAATGTATAACTTCCCAGTTTAAAGAATCAATTAATTGTGGAAAGGAGCAGTAGATAAATGGAATAAATTATTTTTACCTCAAAAAGTAATAAAGTCGCAAAAAAATTAAATAATTTACTCAAATTTATTATATATATATATATATATATATATATATATATATATATATATATATATATATAATACAAAATACATTATTATATTGTAACTGTATGAAGCAACTGTGGCGTAATGTTTATTTTTAAATAAATAAAACCTCTAAACTAACTCAATTAGTTGTATTTTTTAAATACCTCTGAAGATGATTGCTGGGCAATTGAAATGTACATAAGGTTTAAATAAATGTTATGTTGGTTTAGAGACTTTATTTATTTAAAAATAAACATTATTATATTAATCATCATTATGGTACATATGGTCCTTCACCATCGTTCCCTATGACCTTTACCTAATAATGAATGATCTACTAGTAGAAAAAAGTCATTAGATCCCTTACGACACCGAAAAAGTGTAGGTCTAACAAAAACAAGCTTCATTCAACACTTTAACTCATAATCATCTCACATACTCCAGATCATGACTGCTGTGCTCTTAGACCCTACCCTATGTAGGCCTACTCGTATAAGAACATTACCTATAACTAGAAGTAATATTTTATTTATATTTTAGTTTATAATATTTTAGTTTATTTCTAAACCAACTCTTTAACTGTTTCAGATGTTTTCGACAAACATTTTTGTTTTCTCAGCTGTGTTGTATGGCATCACTCTACCGTGTTACTCTCAGTTGAGCATCGTAGAGCTCCCTTACCAAACAATAATGATTGCAGATGTGACCAGCTTGCAAGTAAACACTTTGATGAAGCAATCATACAGCGTCCATGGGAATTTTACTGTCTATGTTGCTGGCATGTTTTTTGTAAACAGAAAATAAAACAGAAAATTATGAATTCTTTAAACTTTAAACTTCTTTAAACGGTTGAGGAAATTTATAGTTTGACATCCTTGTATTTTAAAGTTTTGATCCTCTCTCAATTATTCAATAGTTAATTTAATAATCGTTGAAGTTTTGGGGTGATATTAAAGAAGATAATAGTTTCATTACTATCTCGTTTTATCTTTAAAAGAATCTACAACAATTAGAATATTAACCATATGAAACATTTTAGTGTATAGAATAACTATATTATGAATGAAGAAGAAATTACAAAAAATAGACATGTTATTATATTGTTAAAATTATAGGCTGTTAATAATAAGTAATTATTGTTTTATTATGTTTAACTCTGTGATTGTCTCCTCATAAAATGAGTCACAAAGTATGAATATAAAACTAACTTTTAATCTACTATAAAATGTTGTACATACAGATAATAACTATAATTTATTAATGAAATTCACTATGAAATCCTACAAAACTGAGGAATAAACTTTGTAAATCTGTAGAAACGTATAGAGAGCATTGAGTGACAAAATATGTAAAAAGTATCATTCACACTACAAATCCGCATTTGCATAATTCAATCAGAGAGTACCTGAGTCGCTTGAGATGCCGTTGTAAATCGGTCTTGATTTAAGTAAATTCGATAAAACCGTTAACAAAATGAAGCAGTATGTCTGACAAATCCTCGTACAATAAATTATATCTGCATGAATTGACTGGAAAGCCCCTTTACACTCTTTGTAAAGCCTTTGTGTGATCGCTGCATATCCTGAGTTTGAAATAACCTGAAAGCAGAACTTAAAACCTTGTTTCTTTACAAACACACGTAAAGGGGTCGACTTGTATTGGTTTATGCTGGGATTTACTCTCTTTGAAGTACTTTTTTCCTTTCATATGTAAAATTTAATTATAAAATACGTTCGGTAAAAGACGTTTTTACAAAAATATTCGTCAAAATATGAAATTCACATTCAAAGCGGAAAAATAAAATTGTCTCTAATTATATTTGTAACTTTAAATCATCTAAAAGAACTATGCACCTTCTTTGCCTTAAATTATTAGATATTACTTTCAATAACTTTCCTTAAGCTAACTCAAATAAAATGAACTATTTATATATTTTTTAAAAATGAATAAAAATTATTTTAATTTTGTGAGTAGATTTATTTTTTTTTACTAAAAAAAATATGTAATGCACTTCTCAATATCTGTGCTCTTAAACATTTTGCTAAACATTTGTTCTCACACTATATACATTTAAAACTCATTGTTTTTGGCATTATTAATAAATTTAAAAATTTTTCTAAAAACTTTATACGCTTTATAAAATGTTGAACATTAAAATAAATGTTTTTATTTTATCAGTAGACAAATATAATTTAAAAATGTATTTAAGAATTTGAAACTAGTTTTTTATCGCATAAAACATTTAGCTACTTAATGTTGCAAACTTTTAATACATATATATATACCAAACCACAATTATATCTCCAGTTCAGAAATCAAGTCTCACAAAATTGATAAACAGCATTCGTTGTGATGTTGTTTACTTTGTACTTCAAGAATTAAAACTTTGAGAAATGTAGAAAATCATAGTGCGAGACGAGCACGCCAATTAAGGTTCAATCACATAAGACCGTTTGAATATAATAGGCTTATTTGAGTGATACAAAAAGTAAGAATTAGTTCTGTATATCATATCACTATGAGATGGAAATGTTATGACATTAAGCAATGTGGTAAATAGAAAGAAACCTAAATATAATTGCAGTAGAACAGCTTAGGAGAAATAGAAACAAAACAGTTAGAAAGTAATTTCAAGGAGAAATGGACGTGTGGCGAAAGTAGAAATGTTGTTATGGTAATTGATACAGAAGGTGAGTGTGAACCTTGCAGTTACCTTTAACCTTTAAGCTAAACCTTCAACAGGGATTTACATCTTTATAGTTATTGTTATTGTTAACGTAATCTTGGCGATTATAACACTGATGATTTTGCATAGGTAAAACTACGAAACTTGCACCTTAATAATACCAATGGCCGTATTATTTCTCCTTTTATTATGCAATGTTGTTACATATATTTCATCTTGACCTAATAAAATAAGTAAGTAGGTTTATTGTAAAAACTAAGCATTTTTTCCAAGAAGCAATAATATTATTCCAACAATGCAAACGAAAATACAATAGTTATTTAGTGACAGAAAGTTCCAATACTACTCTCAGTGTCAGTCGCGCAGAGTGATACCAATGACAGTACTAATAGTGGTAACAGCTGGGGTTTCTGTGATAAGAACAGTGACGGAGAGAGTAGAGGTAACGTTGACGTATCAATGAAAGAAACTGAAGAGTTAATAGTGGCGGAAGCAATGGGTGTAACAGTGATTGCAACATTGTCGGATATAGAGGCGGAGACAGTGACGGAGAGAGTGGAGGAGGTAACGTTGACGTATCAATGAAAGAAACTGAAGAGTTAATAGTGGCGGAAGCAATGGGTGTAACGGTGATTGCAACATTGTCGGATATAGAGGCAGAGACAGTGACGGAGAGAGTGGAGGAGGTAACGTTGACGTATCAATGACAAAATACTGAAGAGTTAATAGTGGCGGAAGCAATGGGTGAAACAGTGATTGCAACATTGTCAGGAACAGAGAAGGAGACAGTGACGGGAAGAGTGGAGCTAACATTGACGGTAAGGTATCAATGACAGACACTGAAGAGGTAATAGTGGCAGAAGGAATGGGTGTAACAGTGATTGCAACATTGTCAGGAACAGAGTAGGAGACAGTGACGGGAAGAGTGGAGCTAACATTGACGGTAAGGTATCAATGACAGACACTGAAGAGGTAATAGTGGCAGAAGGAATGGGTGTAACAGTGATTGCAACATTGTCAGGAACAGAGGCGGAGACAGTGACGGTAAGAGTGGAGCTAACAATGACGGTAAGGTATCAATGACAGAAACTGAAGAGGTAATAGTGGCAGAAGGAATGGGTGTAACAGTGATTGCAACATTGTCAGGAACAGAGGAGAGACAGTGACGGGAAGAGTGGAGCTAACATTGACGGTAAGGTATCAATGACAGAAACTGAAGAGGTAATAGTGGCAGAAGGAATGGGTGTAACAGTGATTGCAACATTGTCAGGAACAGAGGCGGAGACAGTGACGGGAAGAGTGGAGCTAACATTGACGGTAAGGTATCAATGACAGAAACTGAAGAGGTAATAGTGGCGGAAGCAATGGGTGAAACAGTGATTGCAACATTGTCAGGAACAGAGAAGGAGACAGTGACGGGAAGAGTGGAGCTAACATTGACGGTAAGGTATCAATGACAGACACTGAAGAGGTAATAGTGGCAGAAGGAATGGGTGTAACAGTGATTGCAACATTGTCAGGAACAGAGTAGGAGACAGTGACGGGAAGAGTGGAGCTAACATTGACGGTAAGGTATCAATGACAGACACTGAAGAGGTAATAGTGGCAGAAGGAATGGGTGTAACAGTGATTGCAACATTGTCAGGAACAGAGGCGGAGACAGTGACGGTAAGAGTGGAGCTAACAATGACGGTAAGGTATCAATGACAGAAACTGAAGAGGTAATAGTGGCAGAAGGAATGGGTGTAACAGTGATTGCAACATTGTCAGGAACAGAGGAGAGACAGTGACGGGAAGAGTGGAGCTAACATTGACGGTAAGGTATCAATGACAGAAACTGAAGAGGTAATAGTGGCAGAAGGAATGGGTGTAACAGTGATTGCAACATTGTCAGGAACAGAGGCGGAGACAGTGACGGGAAGAGTGGAGCTAACATTGACGGTAAGGTATCAATGACAGAAACTGGAGTGGTAATAGTGGCAGAAGGAATGGCTGTAACAGTGATTGCAACATTGTCAGGAACAGAGGCGGAGACAGTGACGGGAAGAGTGGAGCTAACAATGACGGTAAGGTATTAGTGACAGAAACTGAAGAGTTATAATTGGCGGAAGCAATGGGTGCAACAGTGATAGCAACATTGTCGCATATAGAAGCAGAGACAGTGACGGGAATAAAACTCGTGCAAGTTTCTCTCTTGCATAGAGGTTTTTATTAAAAAATATAATAATCTTTAATACCTTTTTATCAATTTACCTATTTAATGTTTTTTCAACCATTCTTGTCAGAATTATAAGGTTTATATTATTATGTGGAGAGACAATATAAGAAATATTTTCATTAGCAAAAACTCGTAATATGTACAAATAGTAAGATAATTGCTCCTTATATTTTGAAAACCGGAATTAAATTAGATGAGTAAGGAAGGAAAATCAATAGTTTAGCCAACACTTGAAATGCGTTCAACAAAATTTCCATTCTGATATCTGACAATCGATATTAAACACAAACACATTATAATATTTCAACTGTTTATATTATATTGCTTTTAATTTTAAATAAATGAAAGTATTTTATTACAAAGTAGATTTTCAAAGCAATATAGTTTTGAATTTTAGTAATTCGGAATAAACTACTTCTTTGAAAGGGGATCAGGGCAGTAGGATAAACAGGTGTCAATTCAAAGTTGGAAAACATATTTTGTAAAAGTATTTTTATAAAAATAAATGTATTTGTAAAGTGTTAATAATTTTAATCTATTTTTTATAATTTAAGTACTTTTCAGTTTAAAAGTTAGGAAACAAAGTTTAAGGAGTTATATAACCAATATATTACCATAATAAAAGCCACATGCTGATGTTCCATGGGAGTTTTATTGATAGCATTTAGTATTCTCAGCCGCAGAGTCATTAAACCGTCAGGATTTCGCTCAATAAAAGTTTAATTATTGGATACTCAGGACCAACTTAAAGTTGTAAAATGCAGAGTAGGCTATAGCCGTAATAAAAGAAATAAACTGGTACACAAAAACGGCTTTCTTGAACTTCACGATATTGGTTTAATGATTAAAAGCAACACACTGTTTAGTTTCAGTCTGGTTAATCTCGCTTAAAATTTATCATGCAATGTTTAACTCGAACGAAGTATTTTTTATATAATTTGTGTTTTGTTTTTATGGTACTTTATTTATACGAACAAAATAATATTTAAGCTGTTATGTAAGCATTATTATCCAGGAACAACTTTCAAATGTCAATAGAACTCGGAATTACAACAGGAAAGTTATAATAATTTCTTCTATTTTCAGTAAATAGACATTTCTGAAATCGTAAATTTTATTTTATACACATTTGAGTACATTTTTCTGCATTCCTAACATTAAAATATTTTTCTTTTTTAACGCATTTATAAATTATTCCATTTCTAAAACTCTCAAAGCTCTTCTAAAGTAGAATACTCCTAAATTCTTTGAGCAGTATTAAACTTTTGAGAATGGAGTTATTCAGAAACGCGTGAACAAAGAAAAATATTTTAATGCTAGGAAAGGCAGAAAAATGTATTACAAAATATATGCAACTACTCAATCAGAGGTGAAGTTAAGTAGGCCTATATTGAGAATTTCTTTTTTATACAGTTCGCAAAAGAATGTTGAAAATTAAAGATGTGTTTAAAAAATAAATTTTCTATGACGTTGAATGTTAAGGCATACTAACGCTTTATGCTGAAAGTATAATAATGCTGAAAAATATGAGTTATTACATTCAACTATATCTAGGAACAAATGCATACAATGTTACTGCATATAAAACAACCAATAATTATTTAAAACAAAAATATTCCCTTAATTTACTATGAAGCTTATTTGAAAAAAAAACTATCAACTTTTAAAGATCTTCTTGTGTTTCATTTTTCCATACGTATTTTTAGCTTTTCCTTAAAATTTTAGCAAATTATTCTTCTCAGAATTTACTTAAATTCCAGTTCTAATTTACAGCTCTTAGAAAGAGGTTTTCAAGTTTATTTTTTTTTTGTTGAACTTCTAAAGCGGTCGATCAACTATCGTGACTACAAAGAACGTTAAAGATTTGAATATAGGTTGGATTAAGATAGAAATATAAATTGCCTGATGGTAGAGATATAGATGGATCATTCAGATCAAGTATTTTTAATACATTTTATGCTAAAATTGTACCAGATTGAGTCTTATAAAGTAATTTTCTTAGTTATTAGTTAACAAACCATTTTGAATATCCTGTAGAACAAAAGAATTCATGTCTAACTTAATTTTTTAATTCTTCACCAGGTCTTATTCTATTTGCAACATATCATTTCATGTTTACTTTTATGGATAAATTGAATTAAAGCTGTGATATAACAGAGGTAATATACACAATATGTATTGTTATACACATCTAGCTTCAATATGGGTTTAAAATTCTGATTCAGATCTCAGTTCGAGCTACTGAAAAAGGCTTTTCCTAAGCATTCAGTTTCCGAAAAAACAATTGTTTTTAATTCTTAATCAACAAGAAATACTTTTACCAAAATTGTTTATTTTATATTGAAATATTTTCAAAATAAATATATGTCAATATTTGTGGTAGTAACTAAACTAATATCTGTTTCTAGGATTTACATCCTAGACATTTAATCTTTTTAAAATCGTATCTTTTTCACGTTAATATTTCTTTGTTATGATTATATATTTTATGAATGTATGAGTGGTAAGTAAATATACTTCTAGCTATTTTAATGCTTGGTAATTTTCCTTTAAGTTTAATACCCCGTTTGAATTAACACGAGCCAACTCCATTTTAGTCATTCTTTAGTCGTTACGTATTCAAGAAACTGAATTAGTCTTTACACTTTCTCTGAAGGTGTATCAGTTTTCTTTGTAATCGTACAAACTAAAACAAAACACTCACTATTAATTTAATTTCATTAACTAATTGAAAAGCCAGGTTTAAAGGCTTATTTGCCAGATGCTCTACTTAGAACTTTCTAAGAAAATATAGTGAAAGAATAACCACCGACATTCATAATCTTATGCACATGATACCTGCATACTAAAAATATAATTGTGAAAATTCATAATTAACATACGTACCTATTAATAATATACTGAAGATATCACTACATCCGAATATGCGTTGTCTCTACTTGTAAATTGTGTGTTACGAAAGTCAAGGAAAACGTACCAGAAATTTGTGATAGTGGAATGACGTTTCCTTTATTTGAACATATTTTAATTGTCTATAAAATCTCAGCTTTTCTAACACATTTGATTTTTTGGATTGGGGGGGGGGGGAGTATAACGTAAAAAACTATGTTAGAGTGAACCACTCAAATATTAAAACTTTAGAATAACTGAAATTATTTCAAATTATCGACTGTTATTTTAAACTTAGCAACTATTTCTACTTATTTGGTTATAATTTTTTTTACTCAAGTTACTTTATTTGAATTTATTACTGAAATAGTTTACGTTTAACTTTGAGAGCAAAATATTTACAAGAAGTAGATATTAACAAAGTTATTCCACTTATTCATATTAATAATATTAACACACAATTTTAACACGAAAAAAGTCAAGAGAAAAGCAAATATTTTCATGTATCAATAACGTACTAATAAGTTTAACAATTATTTTTTAGAGTTTTGAAAATTAAATGTAGAATGCTATTAACATAAAACGATAAAGAGAGTAGAATGTTACACTAGAAGTTATTTTAACTTGACAGAGTGGGGAACATTATTTAAAGGCATTTGCTTTCAACATTGCCTAAGGGGCGCAGTCCACTCATGTAGGGTTTAACTGAAATTGTCTTCATTAAAAAATTCATCAACTTTTTAGTAAACTGTTTTTTCTGCTCGAAAACATTTTAATCGTAAGCAATGACAGGTTGACGAAATATGATTTTATTCGGTGATTGAAAATATTAAAAATATTAATATAAATAAATAAATAATGTAATAAATAAAACAAGTGATTTTAAAACAAACACAAAAATGTGGTCAATATATCAAAAACAAAAACAGTAATTATAATATAAACTTACAAATTTGAAATTTTTTTTTAAAAATATTTAAAACTTTAATATTTGTACACACACACACACACACACACACACACACACACACACACACACACACAAACACACACACACACACAAACACACACACAGACACACACACACACACACACACACACACACACACACACACACACACACACACACACACACACATACACACACACACACACACATAAACATACACACACACACACACAAACATACACACATATACACATACACATACACATTCACACACACACACACAGACATACACACACACACACACACACACACACACACACACACACAAACACACACACACACACAAACACACACACACACACATACACACACACACACACACACACACACACACACACACACACACACACACACACACACACATAAACACACAAACACACACACACACACAAACATACACACATATACACATACACATACACATACACATACACATACACATACACACACAAACACACACACACACACACAGACACACACACACACACACACACACACAAACACAAACACCACACACACACACACACACACATTCACATACACACACATTCATATACACACACATTCACACACACACACACACACACACACACACACACACACACACACACACACACACAACTCACACTCACACACACACACACACACACACACACACATACACACACACACACAACCACGCGCAACTCACACAGACACACACACACATTTAAATTATATACTTATACTTGATGTTGTGTGTGTGTGTGTGTGTGTGTGTTGTTTACTAAACATTACACTTAAAATTTTTTTAAAAAATTATCTTTCAAGTAAATACTTGATGGATGATGCTAAGAGAAGATTTCCACACCTAAACAAATCTCATACAAACCGGATTAGGTTTATAATCCAACTACTCAAAAAATTTACGCGAAGGGTAGTTAAACTTGTGGGTGACGTTATGATGCATTATGCATAAAAAGTTATCAACATCTGTTAGAACTAAAAAAATTCCTAGAATACTTCAGCTCTGTTTTCGATGTTTTCCTTTCAATTAGCCCAATATGTGTCAAACAATTATAAACGTATTTTACTACCAACAGGAAGAAAGAATATTTTAAAATAATAATTTTCACAGGCCCCTAAATACATAACTATATAATTACGTCTACTTTAGTACATTCGTTTACCACATTGACAAATCTGATAATTTCAATTTTAATTTAGAAAGATCATAAACGTTTTGGTGTTTCTTCAGTACATAGCTCAGGATTAGACAAATAGGACTTTTGGCCTTTTATTTAAATACTAGCAGAACATAAATAATTTTGTTTGCTTCTAGCGGTGGTAGTACAGGTAGAAAACCTTTTCTCAATTCAATAAAGGGAACTAAATTGGGTAAAAGTTTATTTAGAATCATTGCAACACTAAATAACACATTAATAAAACATACACGATTTAAAAAAATAATAAATAAACGTATTAATAAATTACCAAACATATATAATAAATACAAACCATAATGATATACCCGGTGAAGCAAAACCTCTGTTTTGTAAATTTTAGGCATTCAGAATCATCTTGAAGGGTAGGAGATCATTTTGAATGTAGATATGAATGGGGTAGGCCTGTGAAAACTAACTGATAGAGTTTATTTTTGAAGATATGGCATCATGAGTGCTGGATTACTTACCTGAATTAGACTTACTCTATAGCGGAGTAATAAAGAAAGAAGATTATATGGGTCCTATATAGAAGGATGGGGTATATATAACAAAGAAAGAACAACGGATTAACCCGTTACTACTTATGTTTAGTCGAATTTTACATATTGATAACCTATCAAGATTAACTTGAGTAACAAGGACATTGAAAAATGAAAAAAAGAATATTTCCTGATATGCATTTAGCAATTAAAACGCCATGAGGCAGCGGGTAGACACATGGTGCGATATGAGTTTAGTTCCACCAATGAGGCAGCGGGATAGACATGTGGTACAACTAACACGACTGAGGTTGAGTTTGTGGTAGCAGATAGACATATGCCGCAACTAACAGCGACATGAGTTTAGTTGCGCTATGAGGTAGGGGATGGACACATGGTACAACAACATACTATGGCTAATTTTAGAAATACTTAACTAAGTGAATACGTAATTGCTTACTTGCTGATGCGTTTCAAAACATTCGTTCCTTTTACGAAGCTAACCCTCTACTCGTAAAAGGAACGAATATTTTGAAACGCGTCAGCAAGTAAGCAATCAAGAATTCACTTAGTTAAGTATTTTTAAAATTAGTTATAAGTGAATTCAAGATGATTACATCAGGCAACTTCAAGGGTTTAGTTGCGCAATAAGGTATTGGAGGGGCACATGATCCAACTAACACGACATCCTAACATTTCCCATTTGTCCTATACGACTCTATTACAGATATGGTACTCCGCAGTAGTTATTAACGATCCTTCCTTTCATATCAGACTAAAGAGCTTTAAAATTTCTTACCTAATTCAATGTGTCACATCCTATCGCATGGAATAAAGATTTATTCATAATTGGTAACCATCAAAGACATCTTGAAACTAGAAATAAATTAAAATTACTTAATCGGGAATAGTAAAATGAAAGATATATCGTACATTGTATCACTGCTGGAACACATTTCGTTACACAACGTCGTGAGATTATTTTAAAACAGCGGGTAGCAAAGACTGATTTTCTAATAATTGTATTGTGTTTTTAACTTTACAAAACAAAATAATAATGAAATATTTGTTTATGAAAAAGAAGAAATACCATATTAAATAGCTTGAGCACCTAATTAATTACATTTTTAAGCTTCCTACTCACAATTTGACCTGGAGGTAAAAGGTGGTAAAAATGGATCACTAAAAAGAATGTTCAAGAAAGGTAAGAACGTCCGTAATAAGGAAAGGCCGTAATAAGGCAAGGAACTGAAGAATTCATACCTTGCCTCAGGTGCAGTTGTAAGGAGGTAAAGTACGCCAGGTCTCATTTCAGCCTTATTTTCTCTAGCATGCAGTTGTAAACATCAAATGAGGCTTGTTTTTGGCTTACTTGTAATTAGTGTTATTGATTTTTTGTTGTTTGTGTGTCGTTATTATTGTTTTTGTTATTATGAAATGTAGAGAAAGTTAGAGAAGTTGGTTGGTTGATTTTAAATGGATGAAAAAGAAACGTTTAGAATTTTAAACTGGGAGATGAAAATAACATTGGTCTTTAACTGGGTATAATCGTGAGTGGTTGAGAGATTGGGAGTTAGCCAGAATCTAATTGAGTTTGTGATGAAATTTTAATGAAGTAGGGAGGGTTTTGTTTGATATTTATTAAATATAACTATATTTTGTTTTAAATAACGTGATTTAAGAAAAGATCTAGTGTAGTGATTTGTTATAGGTTTTACTCGAAGTAGTTTCGATACAATCGTGTGGGTTTTCAGCACCGCCACAATCAATAACCAAACCAGAGAGAGCTCGTTAATAAGGGTTATGTTACAATATATCTTGCCTCAAATAGGATTCGTACTGTTACTGTTGGGATTGTTAAATTACCATTGACGTTGTTAACGATTTTTTGTTAAATTGTACTTTGTTAAAAAGTAAATACAAATGTTTAGATAAAAGTTGTTACTCTTCAACTTCTGATTAGTATTGTTGCTGTTATTATTTGTTGATATTTTTATTGTGTTTTTCTTAATTTGTACTTTCGTTGCTTATTAGTTTCAAGAAAGAATAAATCAGAGTGATTATTTTACATTACTACTTATTTATGCTGTAATTTCGTTTTGCTGTTAGTTTTTTATATACTTTCTAATTGATTATTTCCCGTTTCAATTATTCACTCAATTCATCGCTCTAATTTGTGTATGTACCTGGACCTTTTTAGTCATTACCATTGACACTATTGGTCGCAAGTTTAGCAGAATTCTGTTGAAAACGCCGTTTATTCTTTCAATTTGAAGGTGGAAAAGTTTTAAGATAAAAACAAAAACTGAAGAAGATAACGATCGTATAAGTCTGGAGTTCTTTAACAAGACAAAGTTCTGTCAAAACTTGTCCTCTCAACATTTGTTCGCTGAGAGCCAGTCTGAAACTTCCGTAGTTTAAACTACCAAAGGTTACATTTGCATTTAGAAAAAGAGTTTAACTTCCTGTCCTTAATTTTGTTTCGTTAACAATATTAATAACTAGTTTTGTCTACTAAATTAAATTATA
>JBAIZL010000006.1:99788894-99893894 GCA_036971475.1 Prosapia bicincta | reverse complement strand
AAATACTCAGACGGTTGTTAAAATTAATTCAGACTATTATTTTAAAAAATTCCGTAATTATAAACAGTGTCTATAAGTTTTCCATATGCTTACTTGTTATACTTATTCAAATGGAAAAATTATAGTTAAATTTTTTTTTGTATGTAAATTACATGATACCCAAAAGATTAGGAAGCTTCTCGGAACTTCGCTCTCCAGGCCGGCCAGTAGCAAACTATGACTCACATAAAAAAAATATTAACAACGTTTTAAAGCGAATGACTCTAAACCTAAACGAAATTTTTCATGAAATAATATATTATTACCATTTTCAAATGAAACATTGTTTTAATTAGTTACGGCGTTTAGTTGCCATAAATTACGAAGTATTTATTTTGATTGTTGACTCGTTTAATTCATAATGTTGTGTATAATCTTTAAAAAGTATTAATTTTCGTCTTGTTACAGATAATTTTTAATTATCAATATGTTACAGTGATGTGGTTCAATGTCTAGTACGTGATTCATAATTTGTTACGTAGCGAGTGGGTCCGGAGGATCAGTTGAGTTCTTAGAAGCTTTCCCTGGGCACGATATATGAGAGGAAAGACTAAACAATCGTGCCAACAATCACTAATAGAATGAAGTTAATAAATGCCATATTTAAACAAGTATATTACCCTCTCTCATGTTATGAAAAGCTAGACCATTACAACAAACATTCAATAAGCTTCACGCGCACAAAATGTCAAATACTAAATTCATTGGGATTAGAGTAATTAAAATACGGATTGAATTCTTGAAAATTAACCTCTTTTTATATTTTACAAAAAAATTAACATTAGGGGATGATAAAAGTGGTTTGTTCATATCCCTAAGCTAAATCATCAATTCACGGAAGATGTTGAAATGGAACTTAACTGTCTGGTTTCCCAGAAAAAAGAAAGTGATTTTACCAAATCCGTTAGCTATAAGCAATACGATTTATAACTAATAAAGCATTATGTAAACAAAAACTTTCTTCTGTAAGCAAATGTTCCCATCTCAGACGTATTAAAGATGATTACAATTATGTACACCAAATATATATGCGCCACGAAAGTGTTAGTTTACTAATAAATAAATTTCGAAATATTAATGGCCTTATTTTCCACTTTTGTTTAACAAAAAAGACATAATCTACCATTTAAAACATTACCCATGTTTAGATTAGCTATTACCATATGTTAGTTTAAAGGCTCTATCTTCTTAACTGGCAAGCGGAAGTAACTGTCAAACGAAGAGAAAAGTCAAGGAACTACTCAAGGGAAACAAACTGGATGATTGTTATTATAACAAACTGCACTAGAAGCTTACTTATAAAATAGAAACATAGGTTGAATTGATCTCTACAAGAATCCGTATGCCACAGTATATATCCTGTCTATCTTTCTCAACCATGAAAGATGTCATTGTGTACATTGTGATAGCGATTTTACAATTTTCTATTCACCTATTTAGATGGCAATGTAAAAATAACTTTGAATGTATGATAACTAAATTCCCAAGCAGTACATATTACAAGGCCTAAATGATGTGAAAACAATACCAAATACACAAAATAAACTGCACTAGAGAATTTTGTACAGGAAATAATTTGGTACAAATCGCTCTTCAATTTGAAGGTAACACATATTTAGGTAATTTAAAATTTCTGGACACATTAAAATGGGATCAAGTAACAAAATTAAAATTTAAATATCACTTATATGTTTGTCCATATAAATGGTACATATAAACATATAGCATGCCATAAAACATAGGTGTACTTTATTCAATGCAAAACATGACAATTGTTGACTGCAAGTAACAAATATACGTTCACGGATTTAGTAGTTCACTATATTCAAGATATTGTAATTGGTTAGGTTGTTTTTCCCTTAAACCAGATGTAGCCATTGTTTTAATCAGATGTCAGTATAAACCATAATCAGTAAATCTTCGTCAATGATGATGTCAAAAGTGGTTGCCAAAATATTTGTGGCGATGCTCAAACTTATAAATTATTAGACCTTTACACTAGAACAAACACATTACTCACGAACACGGTTATAACAGAATAATAAACTCAATCTCTAGCTACCTGACTCAATCCATGTAAATGCATAAACTTTAATTACAATGTCAAAGTGCGTTACAGATTAGGATTAATGTACATTTAATGCGCTGAGTGTAGAGTCTTAACTTAAAGCTAACCTTGGGAGCGTGGTTAATGAATGCGAATTCTAAGGGTACTCATGACCTGTTATTAAGATGGAATGGCAATTAAATGCGACTTCAGGAGGGTATTCAGTATTCCAAGAGGGCAATATACCTTAAGAAATGGGTGGAGAGACAGACAAAATTATAAAATAATGGAATCTTGAAATACTTGGGGAACTTCAAAACCTTCGAGAAATAAGAGTTCAATTTTTTTCATTTTTCAAATCACATTATAATGTTTTCTTCTGTAAGTGATATAAATTCAAATATTCCCATTTTGAATTTTCCATTTTAAATTTATTCCTTACTTGTGTATTGTGAAGAAACTAACTGAGGCAAATCAATATCCGAGATTTATGATGGCCTATAGCAAGAGTTTTGACAAACTGAATTATTTATACATTAATAAATACATTCGCTGAAACCTGTATATTGAATAAATTAGAGAATGAGTTTTAATAAATCTGGCACAATGTGTATAAGTTGTGAAAATGTTGCAAAAAAAAACAATTTCAAAAACTTCTAAGGTTCATTTAGGGGTAAGTAATCTGAAAGAATTATTGCTCTAATAAAACAACTAGTAAAGAAATTAATTAATAATAATTCAAGAAAAATAAAACTTGCAGAACGATTTTTGTACGATTATACGCTGGTAAAACTGAGAGAAGATCTTGTGGATAAAGCCACTTTAATAACTTTTATTGTTTTAGTCATCCCTTAGTTTGCTGCAAGCAATGCTTGTAGTTATTTATGAATAATTTATCTCTGTAATGATTATTCTGTTAATTAATAACATAATATATTTACAGAATATATAAAAATAGTGTTCTTTTATTTATGAAAAAATATATTCCCAGTTTGTGTGTAATGGAAAATGCTGAGACTGGCTAGCATTTACTATTTTATTATTTAGAAATGAAATATTTTTAAAATTTATTAATAAAATAATTTGACATCTAGATTATGACAAATTTGATTTATCATGTATATCGCACAAAAATTAAACTACATTATATGTAATTACTTAGTTTTAAAACATTTCTTTACATTTCGATAGTAAGTTAAAATCTTGTTAAATGGATAAACGTTCATTTACAATTCTGCGGAGAGGGTTAAAAAGAAACGGAAAAAATATATAACGTGTTTATCCAATCGTAACGAATATTGCAAACAAAAGTCACATCAACCATTTGGAAAGTCCTCAGCACATAAATTCTTTATATTTAAAACAAACATGGTTTAAAATCACACCGCCTATGTTTCATAATATGAAACCCAATGTCATAAAACAAGATGTAGGAAATGCCTACTCAAATTTACAATATTAAATTAAAAAGTTCGAAATTATAAAATTCCTCTTCCGTGATTAATATTTAGAGCTGTTACACGTGAGACATGTTGATGTAGTTATTTCACATGATGTTTTTCGATTGTATTTTGTAACCTTTGGCTTTGATTTTAATGTAATGACTTTAAAATGACTTTTAAATAGTTTAGTTTAAGACTTTTAAAAAATCAATAAGTAATGCATTGTAATTGTGTCCTAATAAAATGTCTGAGAATTTAAGCCAAGCCCCTTCTACGCGAGCGAACGTGTCACCAATATAATTTAAAGTAACAAACACTAAAACTATAATATTTTCGATTTGATTTTCAATTTTTCAACTTAAGCACCTCTCCCTGAATATTCCCTGACTATTCCCTCATTTTTCTATGAGTTGTTAGTTTTCTAGTTCTACACATAGTAGGAGTAAGTTTAAATAAACCGCCCAGATCTTTCTTTTATCTGAGTTGTGATGAGGCAAATCGATTATCTCGAATTGACCATAATTGTTGTTGTTTTCTATATAGAGTAGATTTGAGAAATTGAATCTACTAAAGATGATATCGTACGTTACGAAATGAACCTAATAATAAAAAGAATTTTAAACTAACCCTATTTTTTTACGTTTTTTAATGGTGTTATTTATATTTTATTCAACGAAAAGGGTTACTTAAAGTCTAAAAAAACCATCATTTCACCCTAAAGGTAACTAAGCACTTATGCTTTTGGCCACCTCTTCTGTGGCATTGGCCTATAACTCTCTTTCACAATTCTGGAAAAACCTAACCAAATTACACTTTCAAATCATCTTACGTGATTCGTATGTAAACTCTGATGTTTACCTTTTATCAACCACCGAAACCCAACAAATGAGACAATTTTCGCTGTCAATGTTTAACCTTGACAGTCGAATTTTGAGTATAAGGCGTAACCTAATAATCCTACGCAAGAAAATTAACAAGCCTTTCAATTGACAGCACCTGTATTTTAGCAAAAAAAAATATCAATCTATTTATAGTTGGGGCGTTTTTATACCCATACGCCTACACAAAATATTCTTTTAAAAATAGCATTTGTTAAGCATTTCTATAACCTTTTTAACTTAGTTTCTGAAGTAATAAAATGCTATATATACTAATACATTTACTAATAAAATTTACAGTTTTAAAATTGTGCTCTAATGGTTGAAAAGCTTGGCACAGGTTTTTACAATAAACGTGTAAAAGATGTAACTACTCAAAGATTACTTTAGAACTGCAACAGCTAAAGGTAGTTCCTTCAGTCGCTATGCATTACTCAAAATGACAGGAATGTTTATACTAACACCAGACAAAAGCTTGTAACTTCCGGTCGAAACTTCAAGTGATGGTGTTACACTCCCGTTCCTATGTTACTTAAACTTTTATCTTAAATTTACAACTTTCTTAGAAAATCAAGACTTGATCAAGGAGTGAAATATTCGTTCACAAAAAATAAAATAGCTTTATTACAAATCATGAAAATTAAATAATTGGCGAAGAAATTTATAATATGTTATGAAATGAACAATAGAGTAAGTGTTATGGTTGACAGTTTTGTAGAAAACGTTTGAAAAACGGACAAATATAGGCATTTAGGCCTACTAAAGAGAAACTTAGAATGATTTATATATGTTGTAACGCGATATTTTTTGAAAAAGTTTTAGGCTAAAGGAATGCGCGATCTAGTTTTAATTTTGAAGACTCATGTAAAATAGACTGAAAAGGCAACACAGAAACATATATTTATTTCCTTATTTGTACTAACGTCAATTTGAGCAAATAGTTTACTCATACGCTTTAACATAGCAGAACTATAGCAGAACTTGAATATTTCTAAATGAAAACTGCTGTTTCAGCTTTTGTGCCCCATCGTCTATTCTGATCGTAAGCACATATTTACTCAATTAGTCAAAACGTAGGTGCTACTTTAGGCAAGTGTTTACATATTGATGAATTGTATGAGTATATTTATTGTTTTTAAGGGGAAATGCATTTCCAATCATTAATGAAATGTTGTGAGATTCAATAAAGGAGATTGAGTAATAAAGTGCAGCAAAGTCAGAATCCTAAATTCATCATATATTAAGATTACACTATATAAGGTTAGCCGAAATTGTATCCGCTCGAAAACCGTTTTATAGTAACCTGAAACGTATTTTATCGTTATGTGACACCGTTATTTTTAGATACAAAATTCCTTACTTTATCCTTTGTTAAATGCATTAATACATACACCAATAAAAAACTGAAAACTTTATATTTCAAGGTCATAAATAATAATTTAACTGCATTGATAATAAAGTCCTTTTGCTACAATGAAAGTCGTCCTGCGAAGTAATGATGCTCACTGCTTGTAATGAGGTTTCGCGTCACAAAACATGAGTGCTTGCAGTTTATAGAGTGTTAAATCGTTTAATAAATATTTTATATACATACATATGTCTTTATAAGTTAAGAATTTGTAATAAATCCCCCACAAAAACCCCGTGTAAAATATCTTCAAATATTTTAAAGAAAAAATACATCAGAGAACGAATATACGTCATATTTTTAATTGTTTGAAACTTGTAATGAAAAGTTCAATTTCATTTGTTATTTTCATACTTCTTTTTAAACAAAATGTTTAAGAATCTATGTTCATATATAATAATTACATATAACACACACACAAACACACACACACACACACACACACACACACACACACACACACACACACACACACACACACACACACACACACACACACACACACACACACACACACACACACACACACACACACACACACACACACACACACACACACACACACACACACACACACACACACACACACACACACACACACACACACACACACACACACATACACACAAATATATATAATCTTATTATATATATCATAAATATATTATATTATATATCTTAAATATATATATATATATATATATATATATATATATATATATATATATAATCATATAAAAAACTAATAATATATGCACTTTAAGGGTTAAAGTGCAATCTGTGTTGCAGGTAATTCTTTATTTTATAACTGTTATTACACCTAATTGTTTCTGTAATTATTTAAAATGTCATTTTATGCATAGAAGTAAATTGTTTACATCATAAAAATTACATCCTTCCAAACAAATTATAACTGAATATGCATTTTACTTACTTACTCTCAATATTTCCCATTTTATGAAATGAATTGTTGTCTCACCATCATGAATAGCAAAAGGAATAAAGGCATAGTTATATACATAATACTATCGTTTTCTACGCACCTTACTGAAACAGAGTATATCCAGTAAATACGTAACTCCGAAATATAAATATATCACGCTCTATCTTTATTTATATAATTAAAACAAGAACTGAAAGTATACCTTACCAACGTAGGCAAAGTGATCCCTCCCAGATTCAGGGTTAAAGATACTATACACTCACAATTCACATAATCAACTTAGTTTTACTTAAATAGACTTTGAGTTGCATGTGTACTGAAACAAGCGTACAACGGAAACCCTCTGAAAGGGGTTTAATTAGAAAGTATAATTTTATGCATCACTTAATTATTTTAACTTTATAAGAGGATTATATTCTATTATTATTTTCTAAAGTTTATTTTTTTTTAAAATAGAATTAAGACCTTATATTTTAATTTCATCAATGTTTCATTATGAAATGTTTCATAATTTCATTATGTTTTAGAATATTCTATCAATAGTTTTTTTTATTTCGGGTTTAAAAATGTTACGTAATATTTATGTTCGTTAATTCCATCTTTATTTTATAACCCCAAAAGAAATTTTAAAATAGTGGCTCTTGAAAGCTCGTCTCCAGGACATTTTGGAAAGAAACACATAAAAGGAATACGAAGTAATAAATAGACAACTATTAAATCTTAAGATACAAAATAAATAGAAACTTCAATACAAAGTAACACATTAATTTTTGCTCTCATGAAATTATTTTATTGTTACTTTTAGGTGTGTAAAAGTCTGGGCATATTGTCAGAATGAGATTCCGCATAAGAAACAACATTTTATTCAGATCTTATTTTCCAAAGCTCAATTTTTTTAAAAGGACTTAAATCTTTTGTTTCAAATTCATGATTTACAATCATTTAGATTGATATATTTTGTTTTTTAAATTGCTGGTTTAAAAACTCTACGCCTTATTCATGTTTAATTTCATCTTGTTTGTTATCCCCTCAAAGGCCATTTTAAAATTATGGCTTTTCTCTAGGATTTGTTACGAGAAACACAGACTAGGAATAGGCAATTATAAAAATACAACGATTAAACCATAAGGAAAACATTAATTCGAATCTTTAAGTATGAAGTAACACATTAAATTCGTTTCCCTTATAACATTATTTTATTGTTACATTTAGTAGTATAGAAGTCTCTAGGCCTATTGTGAGCATTAGATTATGCATAAGAGACAACATTATTGAGTATAAAACGTAAATTTTCATTAGAAAACATTGTACAGTAAATTTTATAAAACTTATAAAGCACACTTTCTAAAACGTTTAGATAAAGGTTTTATTCCATATACCATTGATGTTTGCAATGAATCAAATAACAGGTACAATCATTTAATAATCAAACTGTGGTGGTGGTGAGGCAAAAGACAATTAAAACTTATTAACCCTTTTTAGTTTAACTAAAGTAGAGTTAATCTCAGATTAGTGTAATAACGACTAAGAGAAGCGACTGAGTAAATACATAGGTGTATTGTATCTGCATATATCACTGCAATTATTAGAGCATACATTTGCAACGTTGATTCGGATTTCCTCAAGTTAAGCCAGGATAAGTAAACAAACAGCCGATCAATATGCACAATCATATTACACATACAAACACACTCCCTCAGTTACACACACCTATTAGCTATTATAAATACAAGAATATATATATCATACATCTTATAATATATACAAAACGTTAAGGAAACTCAATTATTGATGTATTATTCTTGTAATGAAATATATAGTTACAAATGAAAAACACATTCAATTAAAAGGAATAAACGTCTGTGGAAACTAAAGTAGAAAGGCACATTTCTACTTGAATAAAGTATAAGATAAATAAATGAAACCTCTCAACCACAAATAACTCTCTGCTTTTATTTAAAACCTTATGTACATTACGATTGCATAGCAATCATCCTCAGAGGTAATTTACAATGAAAAATACAATAGGTATTTTCATTGTAAATTACCTCTGAGGATGATTGCTTATGCAATCGAAATGTACATAAGGTTTTAAATAATAGAAGAAAGTTATTTGTGGTTTAGAGGTTTCATTTAATTATGTTAAACATTACGCCACAGTTGTTTCATACAGTTATTGGATAAAGTGGTACAACTTTTTCCCCGTAATTGATAATTTTGTACGACGGCCATCACTTTTCAAAGTATCATCTTATAAACATATTGCCATTCCATACAAAGCTCCTTCCTCGTTGCTTCAAACTATTGCCAGTAATTTCCTAACATGAACTATTAGCCTCCTATACTTAGAAAAAAAATAATATCTACAACGACATGTTCACAACAGCATTGCATTTTATTGTTGTGTAGGTCTTACCTAAATATTATCTTTTTTCATACGATTGGAATACCCAAACAGTGGGTGCTACTGGTTCAAACTCTGCAAGGCCCCAATAGAACAGTCATTTTGTGTGCAGAATTACTACCTGTAAACTTTTAATGACTATCTATTCATTTGCATTTAAATATTGATAGGAAAATCTAAGACTCAGGCCTTTTCAATTTTCAAATTGTAAATAAATTTAGAAAAGAAAAAATAATATATATTTAGAAAAATGTGTAATAATATATATTTAAAAATAAAACCTAATCCTGTTTTCACTAGTATATACATAATGTTGTATACCCTAACCATAGTTGTATATTAATCCTATTGAAATCAAGACTGTTTTAGAAACATTTACTTATAAGCAAGTTCTCTTACCCAGACAGGTGTATGCTAATGGTGCATGGCCAAAATAGGGCAATGCTCTTGGACTCCTCGATACGTAAAATTCTAACCAAGAATTTTATTCCCTTACCTTTAGTATCTATAACTCTCCCACCTATTTTCACTTATGCAGGAATATAATCGTAAATTTGCCTCGTACTCATATTTATTATCAACCTCTGGATAATTCTAACCTTTACTTCATTTCTAACTGAACAATATACGATTTTACTTATTCCCTTGAAATTTCTTTAATTTATTTCTGTTGCATAGTTTCAGCCATTTATAAATTTTTTTTACTAATAAATTTGGTAATTATGTAAATCAATTCAACTTCTACCATATTTTATTTTCAATTGTATCTTGCATTCTTGAAAAATGTAATTTTCTTTCAGTTATACTCTTGCTCTATCTCTTTCTCTCTCGTTCTCTGATCTCTCTTGAGGAATTATATATTTAGACACCATCATTTTTCTAACTTTCCTAACTACCTATTTAAGTATAACTATTTCAATAGTTATCTTGAGTGATCAAATAAACATTAAAGGTACAGTTTTTATTGTTTATTTCAATAAAATAAATCACTACATCACTCTCACGACATTACCCAAGCATTAAGAAATTATTAACTATTATTTTTAGACGAAAGTTATCCTAGTTCATATTGTTTTGATTTTTTCAAAAGCCTACGAAGATAACGTTTTCCCACTATTTAGTTACCACATTCGATTGGATATAGTCCTTTACAGAGTGCAAAAGTTCAAGAAGATGGGAAGATTTATAGAACCAACAGTGAACTGAATGACGTCTCCTATACTGAGTAGGATCTCTTCATGAGTTTGAACCTCTGATCCTCTAGCTACTTCCCTTTATCCCCATTTTGTTCTTCCTCCTCTTCTTCGGCTTCGACAGTTATGATGGCTAAAATATCTGTAGCCGATTCAAGTTATGTGTGTGGCAAGTTGGTCATTACCGCTTATAAAGGTCATTGTTGTTTTCTCTTTATAAAGACTGGAAATTGTCTCTACATTTTCACTTGCTTCTATAACGTTGTCTGTATCATCACTTTCACCAAACTCTGCTGTAACAAAATACTTTTTTACTGTTTCATTTTCACTTTATTTGACAGCTAACCCAATCCAGTTTACAGTATCCGGAATTGACTCAAATCTTCCAAATCAAAAGAGCTACCAGCGTCTCCTACATTGTAATCAAATATTACATCACACAGAGCCTTCAGTATATTTTTAAATACTACCCATATCCATAGGATGCAGTACGCTCGTAGTATTAGGCGAGAACCAGGCTAGTTTCAGATTCGAAAGCGTTATGTGTGGCTGGGAGATGGGATGTCCAGAAAAAGAATTACCTTCCGTTTTTGACCTTTGAACCCGTTCAACCATACATCCATAGCAGCAGCAGTTATCTAAGCTTATATCGCTAAATGTGGTTACATTTAAAAGTTTAAGTTTTGAAATACCGTGGTTGCGCCACCTTTCCAATAGCAACAAGCTTCATTATATTTTCTGCTAAGTTCGAGCACAATAATACCGTAAGTCTTTCTTTTGACATTTTACGCGGTGTTCATGGTAAAGCCCCAAACAAGTCCGTCTGCGTTATAAAAGTTTTTTACGTTCGTAGTGTGCAATAAAATCTTGCACATTTGTTTCCACTCATTTACAACACGTTAACCTACATCTTTCGATTCACCGCAGATTTCATTCCAGATAATGTCGTGTCTCTTCTTGAAACTGTCCAGCCAACCTGTAGACTGTACACGTTTTAAACTGGTCGTTGCCAAGTCTATTGCAAGACCTTCAATTTGAAACGTTGAACCCGAAATGTGTATTTTTTTTTATCTTGATTTCTTCATTACCAGTTAACCTCGTTTTCCGCTTTATTTGTCCGTTTCTCCTGTAACCACTCGTCCCATATTTTATCCTTATGCTTAAAGGTGTCATTTTACCAATTTTGAATTACACCGTTATTTTACGTCATTTTTCGATCGCTTTAATTACTGTCACCTTTAAATTTAACGACAACGGTACGGATGACTTACTCACCTTACGAGTATAGTTGTGAACACTAAGTGAGTGTACAGCTAAGACCAGGTAAGCTTACTAAATTTTTCTTCCAAAAGTGAAACGACTGTATACATACTGTATCCGGACCTTGCATTTACGAACTTAGGACAATTCAACCACTCATTTGATTATGCACTCACTCACTCTCTTCCCCAATCTTTTTGTCTCAAAAATGTGTTAATTTAAATTACCCCAAAGAATCATGCCTTTTAAATTACGTATTATACACATCCTTCATGACAAACTCTATGCATTTTTCTTTCTGTTTCCACGTTGAACAGATTTTGCTTTATACAAAGTAAACAATAATAATGCCTGTGTAACCGACTCAGGACTAGCACAATTTTCTGTATTGTACAAGATTCCGCCTTATTTACGATCCGCTTTGAGCAAGTTTTACTTTATATAAATGTTTCTCTAGTATTAATATATTTCATGGCTTATTCGTTTCTGTTTCGGAATAATTTTGAAACTGATGTACTTTGATCCAAATCGGAAATATTTGTAAAATAATTTTACATCTTATAGGTCAAATTTCGATTTCGCTTTTAAAATTCTATCACATTATTTGTAAAATATGTTAAGCCTAATATAATTACCTAAACATAATCTCCTTCAGAGAAACAAGTCTGACACACTTCTATGAACCTTACCATTTACCTCACTTCCTTTCATCCGCCTTTATTTCTCCCGCCAACTCATCTCCAATTCTTCTCTTACCATATGATGTGAAGCCACTCCTTGTCCTCAAGAAAGTAATTTTTTATCCCTTTACTTCGAACTCTGGTCCTTTATCGAGGTTATCGAACTCTGGCTGAACTAGGCTTTTGTCGGGGTTATGGATTCCTTGAGAGAAACGTTTGACTTAAAAACTGTTATTGGATAGCCAGCGAAACTTACTTTATATAAAAGGAAATTCAAACCTAACTTAAAAATAACAATTTCGATTCAATATTCAATCTATCTTTAACTAAGTATTTTTTAGAGGATTTGATTTATTATTTATTACATAAAATTGAACTGCGGTTAGTCTCCATAGTTTACTTCAAGATTAAGACTATAGAATAATTATTTTATAACTCAAACTATTTTCTTTATATTAATTTTAACTTCTGTTTGTTTACAATTATTAAAATATTCAATGAATAACCAAAACTTTATCTAAGTTATTTTAATCAATAAATTTCTTTTTATTAACAAAAAGCAAAATATTTAATCTATTGACACTCTATTCTTACATTATTTTGCACACAAGGCCTAATAATTCCCAACAAAACATAATATCTGGTATATTACAATTACCCAATTTAAATGTATATACAATAGTTAACTGAATTAAAAACAAACATAGGTAATCTGCCAAAAATTTACCCAATAAACCAATATACCCAATAAAGAATTTATTTCAATGGTTTAACAAAAAAAGCCATATTGAACATTTTTTACTAAGTTAAATAATTTCTCTCGACTGCATCCAAACGGTTGAAAACAGTCAATTGTGAAAATTAAATTCAGTTATCCTAAGGGAGGTTTATTTCTTTTACGCTATTTATTTTTATTTCATTTTGAATTTGAATTAATATGGAGCGAAATAAAGTGTAATTAAACGAATAATATTTATGTCCTGAATAATTTATGTTTTGTTCAGTTTTTTTTTTTTTTTTTGAGCATGTCTTGAAAACTGCCTCTGCACATTCTGTATCCTTGGTGAATATCTTGTTGATTTTGGATAATCATTTTTCAAAATTTCTTGGTTGGTCGAAACTTTTTCACTGTTATTCATTAGGTATGTTTCTAAATCTGTTTAATGGACGGCGTCTTCTTCGAATGTACTAAGTCCGACGTTTATTATTTACACATTTTACTGGACGAGTTAGTGTTAATTTTGATATTTGATCATACGGTTCAAATATATGAACCCTTCCGTATCACATCTTGCACTGTTTCAGGCTCTTTAAAACATCTTTCAACCTATATCTCTTATAGCTTAAAAAACATTCCTGCCTCGTTCATGGTTTTGGTAGAAGTCACGCTTCTAACTAACGCTTTCATGGAAAAAGTTTTAAAGTACATGTGCAAACCCCGTTATGGTAGTTAAATAATCAGAACCTTGGTAGCCTTAGAAACCAGTTTGTTATTTTAAATCTCGACTCCTCTTTGCTTGTATTTTCTTTAATTATTTCGTCTTGGCTTTTGTAAGAGAGTTTTACTTTATACGATGTTTTGATTTGAATTTCAAATTTTGTTCCACCAATTTATTCATATATGTTTATCCAAATTTATTTAATTCACTGTCATAGTTTAGCGGATCTCGATTGCAGCGCTTTTTAGCCCCTGTGGTAAGATTTTATAAACAGCCTGGTACTCGTGAATTTAACTATCCTAGCATAACTTTATACTTTTAGAGAATATTTTGAGGCCATGTCGTTTAGGTTATTTTTATTTTTTTAAACATTTAAACCATTACAACTTATCAAATCTAAGCCTAGTTTACCCTATTTTCATTTATTTGGTCCTACATTTCTACTGGTTATCTTACTTAGTTAAATTTCTTGCAAATCCAATCTTAAATACTTATTCTATACAATTACCAATATTTTTTCAACGTCAAATTGGCAGTTCAAACACGCAAGTTTATTAGCAACCCTCAGCTCGTTTTTTAAGAAACATATCTTGCAGTTATAATACTATCTTTTCTTACAAGATTTTGAAATTTGTATTATTTGTCTTACAAAATTTTCCAATTTAAAATGAATAAATAAAACCCTAATATAATTCCAAGGAAATGTACATGCGAAATGTATATTCTCTCGTGCATTACCTTCAAGAGGATCAACCTAACTCTGACTTTGCACTCCTGTCCGTGAAAAAATTATTAAATTATGATAAGAGTTTGAAAACAGTAAGGAAAGAGAGTTCAAAGCGAATTATTAGACTATTTAATGACAATGTCAAATAGTAATGATTGAAGAGGTTTTATAGAATTTTTAATAATGAGCGACCAGCTTCATTTAGGCTCATTGGGTATGTCAGCTATTACGAAGTTTATAATGGGGTTTCGAGCTGAAATTGTCAAGAGGCTGTATGTACTTTAACTTAAAATATGGGATAAAAGGATTAAGAACGGAAGAGTAAAAATGGAGACATCTTAAATTTAACTCACTAATGTTTCTCATCACTATTTCTGTAATAAATACATATAAGATATATCTAACCACCTGAATTAGAAGAAACATGATCCTTACACTTTGCTTGATAAGTGTTAGTGCTGTTTTACTAATTTTGTTCTAACAGAGAAACTGTAAGCTAAATAATATGCCTCTAATATTTGTAAAACATGTTGAATTGTTAAAGATTTTCAAATGAAAATACTTATATTTACACTACTTGATCAAAACGTGTTCTAGAAATTATATTCCCAACAACATTTTTGAAGCAAAGAATAAAAGCAACTATTAGTAGTTGATTTTGTTTTAAAAAATTATCTACAAGTTCCGTAAACATTCATTAATGAACATTTTCATTTTTATATTTATGAAACATTAAAAGTAGTTTAGGGCTATTGTTTCTTTGCCTTTATTATTTTCATAAAAATATGTTATTCTTTGAAAACTAAATATAATGTCAAATATTCTCCTTCAAAATAAACGAATCTTGTATATATAATATAAGCTTCCCAATGAAATTCATTTACATAAGTTATTTCGTTTTTCAAATGTTCTGAGTTTGTTTCGTAAAATAATTGGAAAATAACGTCATAAAATGGAAATATAGTTGTTTAACTATGTTATATTTTTTAGTTCTAATTTGCATCCATGGGGTATAACAAACTTGGAAGTATAGAAAAATATATTACAAAAAATCCATTTCACTAAGAATAGAAAAACGTACTGCGAAACACTGTCGAGCAATTTCACATCACTTCAAAATAGTACTTCAAGCACTGTGAGAAATTAGCCCTTCAGTAAATTTTTATACGTGTAAATGTCCTGTAGTTCATATCTGTCTTTACGTCACATATACACACTAACGTATTAAGAGACCAAAACATTAGAATTATGTTCTATAATTGCTCTGGCCGAGGTAATTGAGCTCTTTAACCTAGAAATAGTTTAAAGTTGGTTCGAGGGCAGATATGTTTTTTGTTCCTAAAATTATTTATCTTTTCAATATTTAACTGCTTTAAAGATTAAAATATCAGTCTAACTAGTTACCATAGTTATCAGTAACTAGTTTGTTGCGTTTGTAGCGAGAGTGTCGTATCTCAATTCAGCATCAATCTTGTCTGTGTCTCTAAAAAATATTTATCAAATAGAATTCATTTATTCTAAAGTAACAAAGGTAAAAAAGAAAAACCTACAGCGCTTGCAGTTTTTGCTGTGAGAGAAAATGGTAGTTGGTTACACTAGACCTATTATCTGCTCATTGGCTGTGACATTGGACTACAAAGACTACTTAGAGATTAATTACTGAAGATAGATATTCCAACGGTTATAAACCCGAGAGATTGAAGCTCTGCAAATGTTTTCCTCAGAATTAGTATTTCATAATATATGCAAAGTAGTTTCAAAACTAACCACTAATTGTTTAGTCAGTATAACCAAACTTTTAATCAAACTTTTAATCAGTTTGTTTTAATCAAACTTAATACAATACATGATTTGTAATGAGTTATATGAAGTGTATTACATTCTATGAAGTGCTACGGAACGCTATTAACCAGTAATTAGCTTACAGCATAATTAATGCGCGTACATAATTGTGAAAGCATGTTGCCAGCTAAAGCAGAATATCTGAAGCACAGACTTAAACTGTTGCATATTGGGAGTAGTAGATTACAAATATAGGGGAGTGCAACCATTCGTATTTGCACACATATGTAACATTCAGTGCTGTTTCTATGTGAATGATTACTATAATCAAAGTATTTGAATAATTTACACGAAAATCAATAGTTTAACTACTTTATAAAAACGCTGAAATGATATTAATAAAATACAATATTTTTGTAAAATTTAATTTAAATATGTTTGAATTACAAAAATGATCAAAATGTGTCAGGGTATTTTAATTAAATATTGAAATTTAGTTTAAAAGTAAAAGCTAAATATATATATATATATATATATATATATATATATATATATATATATATATATATAAAGAACTAAGTCAAAATACAAATACAAGAATTATAATTGAATTTACAATTCAAAGCTTTTCGAATTGCAACAACTGTAAAAGGCTAACGAATTGTAAATTCAATTATAATTCTTGTATTTGTATTTCGACTTAGTTCTTTATTAATACACATAATACATATTGCGATATATATATATATATATATATATATATATATATATATATATCACTTTCACTTATCTACTTAAACAAGAATCTTACTTGGTATTTATGGGAGTTAACTTTCAATGACTGGCCTTGCCATTATCTTCGGGCATACTGAACGGGTTGTTGTAGACTGCGAGCTGAGTGGATTTCCCGTTGACCTTGGTGTACCATTATGTTCTATTTTTAGATTCACTGAACTGTGCGAATTTTTAAAGTTTGTTTTGGGGTTAATATTATCTATTATATTTAATAATTTATCGTTTTTTTATTTTATTTGTATTTGTTCGTTATTGATATTATTTTTATTTTTATAAATTTCTACAACGCAGTCTGCAACAACCCTGTTAAGTACATAAGTGAAAGCGATAAGTGTATACAAGAAAAGAGTGTTGTATAACTACAAATATATATTTATATGTGTATATATATATATATATATATATATATATATATATATATATATATATATATATATATATATGTGTGTGTGTGTGTGTGTGTGTGTGTGTATGTGTGTGTAATTTATATTTATATTTAAAAAAAAATGGTTGTCCACAGTCTGTATTATAGAATTATCAGATTTATTTTTAACATTATTGTAAAATGTTACGCTCACTTACATCTATGACCTTAACTTACATCTACAACTATGTGTCTTTTATCTTATTCTATATAAAAAGATGACAGTTATATTTTGTAACGACCAATAAAACCAAACGTGGTTTTAATTCTATTGCAAAAGTAACAATTATGGCGTTGTGTGTGTGCGTGTGTGTGTGTGTGCGTGTGTGTGTGTGTGTGTGAGTGTATATGTGTGTGTGTGTGTGTGTGTGTGTGTGTGTGTGTATGTGTGTGTGTGTGTGTGTGTGTGTGTGTGTGTGTGTGTGTGTGTGTGTGTGTGTGTGTGTGTGTGTGTGTGTGTGTGTGTGTGTGTGTGTGTGTGTGTGTGTGTGTGTGTGTGTGTGTGTGTGTGTGTGTGTGTGTGTGTGTGTGTGTGTGTGTGTGTGTGTGAGTGTGTGTGTTGAGTGTAAATATTTACAAAGCCTAAAACCTAAAGTAACCTAATAGAAACCTAAAGAGAAATATAAAATATATAAGATAAGTTAGAGATTAATGATATGTTATTTGATGTAATATAAATGATATCGAGTATGTAAGGTAAGATTTACACTCCTCAGATCAAGAATAACAAACTTACTCCAGAAATAATTAAACACTAAGTTTTGACTCTAAAGTAAGGAAACAGTAAATTTCAGTACATATCTTATTTTACAAATTCTATACGACTTCATTAGGACATTTGAGAAGTCCTTAGAAAGCCTCTATGTTTCCAACATATTCAACATTGCTGTGTATATCCGCTTTACCATTAGTGTTCCTATCGCCTTTAGAAATGGATTGGAGACGTCACAGAGTAGAAATACACAGACAAAGTCATCCCTATGCTTTTGTATTTGAGTATACATACCAATATGCAAAAAACACGGTGAAGGGAGAGACTTTGACGTCATAATCTAATTTATCTTATTAAACTGTTTGCTCTTTTGGGTTTTGCGCAAGACTAACGAAAAATATTTAGGTTTAGTTTAAATACCAAGAGTAGAGTGATTATTTTATGGCTGTACTTTATTAATTAATCGCATGCCAAGACTAATAAAAAGTTTTTTATTATTTGATAACAATAAAATGAAAATAAAAGAACAATAACTTTACAAGTGTGGTTCAACAAAATTTAGTGTTTAATGATTTAAGCGTTAATAACTGTAAACTTTTAAGCTGCTTTTGTAAAGTTAATAAATTTAAAAAAATTTAAACGTTAATTAAGCAATATAATTTTTTATTGAACTCTTAAATATAATTTAGGTGTAATTAACAACTCTTTAAATAGGTCAGCTGTTGTTTTTTAACATTTTATATTGTTTTAAAATAGTAATTAAAAGTAAGAGATTAACACCCTAATTAGTGCTCGGAGCAATTATATAACCTATTTGTGTACTAAGAACAAGTTATTTTGTAGTAATTTTAAAATGATTAAAATATATAAAATTATTAAAAAAATAGAATTAAGGTATGCAAAAAAGGGCATAAATAAAAGACAATGCTCTAATAAATACAGGGCAGGAAAAAATGAATCTATAATTTAAATAAGAGCTATATAATTCCAATAATATGCTCTTTCAATAATATTTATTGATTAGAGAATACAAATATTTTAGTAATATCTGAAGCAATAAAGTGTGATTGCAACATTGTTTACTCATCTCTATTAATTTAATACAAATTTTCTCCTTAATATTTTTCTCAATAAAGGCCTGATATTACATATTATCTTGATATCTACTACTAAAAAAACTTTACCTAATACTACACCACAAAGATGACACTGATGAAACCAGTCGGGACCAAACACATGTGTAATCAAAGTCATGCAAGCTGTTTGGTAGATACAATTATCCCATGCGTGGTAATGGGCCATGCGGAACGCATTAGATCCTACCAGTAGATCCTACAGCTGAAACAATTATTCCATGCGTGGTAATGGGTCATGCGGAACGCATTAGATCCTACCAATAGATCCTACAGCTGAAACAATTATCCCATGCGTGGTAATGGGCCATGCGGAACGCATTAGATCCTACCAGTAGATCCTACAGCTGAAACAATTATCCCATGCGTGGTAATGGGCCATGCGGAACGCATTAGATCCTACAGCTGAAACAATTATCCCATGCGCGGTAATGGGCCATGCGGAACGCATTAGATCCTACCAGTAGATCCTACAGCTGAAACAATTATCCCATGCGTGGTAATGGGCCATGCGGAACGCATTAGATCCTACCAGTAGATCCTACAGCTGAAACAATTATCCCATGCGCGGTAATGGGTCATGCGGAACGCATTAGATCCTACCAGTAGATCCTACAGCTGAAACAATTATCCCATGCGTGGTAATGGGCCATGCGGAACGCATTAGATCCTACCAGTAGATCCTACAGCTGAAACAATTATCCCGTGCGTGGTAATGGGCCATGCGGAACGCATTAGATCCTACCAGTAGATCCTACAGCTGAAACAATTATCCCATGCGTGGCAATGGGCCATGCGGAACGCATTAGATCTTACCAGTAGATCCTACAGCTGAAACAATTATCCCATGCGTGGTTTTGGGCCATGCGGAACGCATTAGATCCTACCAGTAGATCCTACAGCTGAAACAATTATCCCATGCGTGGTAATGGGCCATGCGGAACGCATTAGATCCTACCAGTAGATCCTACAGCTGAAACAATTATCCCATGCGTGGTAATGGGCCATGCGGAACGCATTATATCCTACCATTAGATCCTACAGCTGAAACAATTATCCCATGCGTGGTAATGGGTCATGCGGAACGCATTAGATCCTACCAATATATCCTACAGCTGAAACAATTGCACCTACCGAAAATAATAATAACGTGATCTGTATAACCTGGGAAAATATTCCTCTCAAACGGGAATTCCCTCGTCAAGATACCTTATGGGTCCCTCGAGCTCTAAATATCATTGAAAGGGGGAAATGATCAACCTTTAGGTAAACAACGAATGACTTTGGCCGTATTGATAGCTACAGAAACACCGAATGCGAATTTTTAGATATTCGCCTGTAAAATAATTCATTAAAAGACAGAAGTGAAATTGACAGAAAACTGCGTCGCCTTTAAATTATAGCAATTTTAGGAAACTATAAAATTTTCTTGTCAATCTCAACAGCTTTTTTAAACTCTAAATAGGCTAAGCCTAACTCAATGTTAAATCACAGAAATGTTCAGTTGGATGTATAACTCCGTTTAGATCTTCATTAAACTATTCAATTCTCAGTCATACTTGAAGTTAACACTATAAGAAATATTCTTTCAAAGTTTATCATTAAAAAAATATGTCGTTAGTCCCTGGACATTATGTAGAGAAGCCAGACTCACGTTAGCAGTAATGTTTTGGAGACACAAGTCTTCCTTTTAAATTGCGGAAAGTAATGTAAAAGCCAGGGAAACATATCCTTATTTGTGATGTACGCTATAGTAATATCTTTGCCATATTTACGCGAGAGATGATATATGCAAACAGAATATTTCATATCTTGTAATTTTCCCCAAAGGTTTTCCCATAATACATTTATGGTTTTCAATTCACTTGGGTTAACCTAGAGCTTACATGTGAAGGAGTCTTAAGGGGGTCCTAAATGACAAAGACGGAAGTGAACACTATTCTGAAGACCATTCCGTTGTGATCCCCAATGTAGATTGTCGAACACACGCCCGATAAATGTCAAGCTAGCATCACAGGCAGAACAAAGTTTGATATCTACTTTTACTCCAGTCACAATTCTTATTTCATTACATTTGTTTAACTCTCGTTTCGTTCTCCAATCCTAGTGGATTTTATCCGTTCCCTCTCCGCTAAGCTTTACGATGGAACCGAAAGCTCAGCCAATCTCCGCTGGAAACTCGATTGGTAATTTCCTATTTTCCAATCCTGTCTTGAAGTCCTTTAGATCCTAGGGAGCTCCTCACATCAATACAACGTTCTCCTTATCGTCTACCCCTTCCCATTCCTAGTACCCGGTAGTCGAAAGTTCAATTTTGCAATTATGTGAGTTATCTTTATACCCTACTTAGTTTAAAAAATACCCTTTTAACTTTAGTTACATTAAAATTGCCTAAAACTTCACTATATATACCATATTTTACAAATCATTGTAAAGACCTTTTAACTTTAGTTATAATAAATTTGCCTTAAGGCTTCACTGTACAGACTATATTTTACAAATCATTGTAAACACCTTTTAACTTTAGTTATAATAAAATTGCCTTAAGGCTTCACTAGTAGAAGTTGTGATACCTGGGCACAGCCACCCCTAAACTCGGCCGCTACGTAACCTAGGACTATAGGGGTAGTTTTGGATGATGCTCAAGGTCACCCCGGCCTTGACCCCAGACCCGGGGGTGGTTTCGACCACGTTCAGGGGGGTAGGGGGTAGTTTTTCGAAAAAAAAAAAAAAAAAATCGGCCGCTACGTAACCCAGGACTGTAGGGGTAGTTTCGGATGATGCAGGAGGTCATTGCCTACCGGATCCCAGACCCGGGGGTGGTTTTGACCACGTTTAGAGGGGTTGAGGGTAGTTTTTCGAAAAAATTTAACTTCAAGCCACTAACCTAAGCTAGCCAAATTGTATCCAACCTAACCCAACCTAAGTGTAGGGGGTGACCCTAGCTACGTTCAGGACCTTCCCCGGCGGATGCTCCGGGGGTGGATTAGGGGTGGGGCGATTTTCGATAAAATTTTGGAACATGTGCCTTGTCCGATAGGGTGCGTAACCTAGGACTATAGGGGTAGTTTAGGATGATGCATAAGGTCATTGCGCACCTGATCCCAGACCAAGGGGTGGTTTCGACCGCGTCTAGAGGGGTGGGGGTAATGTTTCGAAAAAAAATTTTATTTTAACCTAACTCGGCCGCTACGTAACCTAGGACTATAGGAGTAGTTTTGGATGATGCAGAGGCCTGGCGGCGACCCTCACCCCTAAGGGTGGTTTTGACCAAGCCTAAAGGGGCGGTAAATGGAAAAAACTAATTCCAACTAGCTAACCCAAGCTAGGCAAAACGGATCTAACCTAAGTGTTGGGGGACATCTCAGCTACGTTTAGGACCTTCCCCGGGGGTTATTATGGACGAAGGCAGCCCTGAAAGACCTTGATCATAGACTGTAGGGTGGCTACGTCTAGATGTAGTTATTGGAAAACCTCGCTAGCCAAATTGTATCTAACCTAACATACTCCTAATTACAAGGGCGATCTTAGCTACGTTTAGGACCACCCCATGGTGTTGATCATAGACTATGGGGTTTATAATCGACTAACCTAAGCCGGCCAAAATGTATCTAACCTACCCCTAGTAGATTGGGCTATGTCAGCAACGAACAGGACCATCTCTGGGGGATGTTATGGACGAGAGGCGGCTCTGAAACGCCTTGATCATAGACTATTGGGTGTATTTGACCGTGTCTAGAGGTGGTTATTGGAAAAAAAAAACTAATCAGGCAAGCCTATGACGTAACAACCTACCCCACGGACAGTCTCAGGATCTGCCCCTGAGGTGGCTACCAACGTGGGTGATATCGCGAGATATAATTGATTAATATATGAAATATCAACGCTCGAATGATCCCAGGGCCCACCCTAAAATGAACGGTAGAACCCTGGGTAATGAGGGATACAGGTTAAACGCCTCGTAGACCACTCACTCGGACCCTGAAGGGTCAGCGTTTTAAAAACAAAACATCTAAAAATAGAACACAGTGACACTACAGAGATATCTAGTATAATACACCTTTAGAGGTGAAAAACCTAAACTATAAATGCTATCAGTGTATGAAATAACGACATGAAAATAACAACTCACCAAAGAGGATCCAATGTAGTGAAAACACTTTATACATATACAAACTACACTTTAATCACTAGACTAAAATGAAAGGTATACCCCGGGTAATGAGGGCCACAGGTTGATTGCTAAACAAAACAGTGGGCTACGATCCCCGACTAGCTAGCGACCCGCGCTACAAAAAACATATAGAGTATGGCCTACCTTAGGATTCAGGCATTAAGTGGGGGTGGTTATCAAATAATATATGAAATTGTCAAAAAATGATCAGTTAGATCAAATGACCAACGATTCAACTAAACGCTAATTATAATCGAACAACAATTATACACCGAGTCCAATTAGACAACAAGTTGAATCGACCAATCACAAAGCAAGGGCCCGGTGGGTCTACGCAAACGGTCGCTGTAAGACGTGAAGGCTTATATACCGTGTTAAGCCAATATGTATATGATAACCCGCATAATGTGTTAAACAAATATGTAAGCCTACATACTATGCTAAGCCGACATACATGGGCCTACTATGTCTGTAAACCAGTGTATGAATGCCAAACTAGTAAACAACACAGTATTAGATGGGCTACTCACCCAAAGGCGATCCCTGACGAGCCAGCGTCCCACGGTATATACACATATAAATAATCTAAAAACATACCCGAACAAGGTGCCGCTACAGAGGTATCTAGTATTGCCCACCTCTAAAGGTGAAAAAAATAAACAGTGCAACAAGGCCTTATCGTGTGAGGGAATAGGCCTACGCCTGACCGTGTGCTGGACATGTACAGACTTGCAGCGATAACGCATTATCTAAAAACCGCAACGACGGCCGGTGACCGCTATAGCAGGCATAAAAACCCGCACGGCTGTGTCGTTGTGAATCTAGGCACGTGTATATGTTTTGATTACTGTATCAACTTACTATGTACTATTGGCATACCAGGGCCTACATATATATAATTAGAAATCAATGTAAATAATCAAATAGCCTCAATGGATATATCCTATAGCTGTAAATGTATCTAGATATAAAGGTATATATGGAGAAACACTAATAACGAGGCCTATCACAAAACGTGAATAAATATATGTTATAAAACGATGCTAAGCCATCATGCATGCTATCATACATAGGCCTGTTAAGCCTACATACGTGATAGGACACATAACGTGTTAAACAAATATCCGTGTAGGCCTGCATACATACTATGCCAAGCCGACTTACATGAATCCATACATAGGCCTGCTATGTCGGTAAACCACTGGTCAAAGCCTATATGATCTAAGCCTGACACACATTTACACCTCGTCTATCAGGTAGAACTTGGCAACCGCATAATACAGGAAGTACTATATGGTATAGCTAACAATGCATAACCTATCACGCCCATGACGGTCAACAAATATTACAATATAATTTAAAAATGTTACGCAACCTATATACATACAATGCTAACCAATATAGGCATATATACTATGTTAAACCAGCATGCAATATACTCTAAATAGCCATATATACGCTGTTAAACCAATATGCTGGTTAACCTATATACATCCTGTATTAGGCAAATATCCCCCGTTACCCGCATAGGCCTATGTTAAGCCAGGATGAATGATAGCTTATATAGTGTGTTAAACAAATATGCTTGTAAACCTACATAAATAATATGCTAAGCCTACATACTGTGCTAAACAGATATGCGTGTAAACCTACATAAATACTATGCTAACCAGCATGGATGCTATCCTACATAAGCTTATATACTATGTTAAACCAGCATGCAATATACTCTAAATAGCCATATATACGCTGTTAAACAAATATGCGTGTAAACCCACATATATACTATGTTAAGCCTACATAATGCGTTAAACAAACATGTGTGTAAGCCGACAAGGGCCTACAAATTATATCCAATGCATAGTTTAGCTAAAGGGCTATCACACACTATCCTACAAGCGGCCCGCAAATTACCACATAATACCCGATACATAGCCTGGCTAATCATTAACACATAGTAATCACCAACACATAATATCCGGTGCATAGCCTCGCTAAATAAGCATAAACTTCCCAAAATTGGCTTATCAATTATGTATGGTCTAGATATAGTCACACATGTCAGTTCAAAAGTCAGCCGGAAAGAAACACTAGCCTGGCTAATCATTAACACATAGTATGCCCCAACACATATTATCCGGTGCATAGCCTCGCTAAATAAGCATAAACTCCCCAAAATTGGCTTATCAATTATGTATGGTCTAGATATAGTCACACATGTCATTTCAAAAGTCAGCTGGAAAGAAACACTAGCCTGGTATATACTATGTTAAACCAGCATGCAATATACTCTAAATAGCCATATATACGGTGTTAAACAAATATGCGTGTAAACCCACATAAATACGCCAAGCCAATATCCATGCTATCATAGATAGGCGTATATACTATGTTAGGCCTACATACTGCGTTAAACAAACATGTGTGTAAGCCTGCATACATATTATGCTAAGCCGACAAGGGCCTACAAATTATATCCAATGCATAGTTTAGCTAATGGTTATCACACAGTAGCCTGACTACAACTTGCCACATAATACCTGATACATAGCTAGACTAATCATTAACACATAGTATCCGATGCATAGCCCGACGAAGGGTTAACATATAGTATCCGATAAGTAGCTTGAGTATGCCCCCACATATAATATCCGGTACACAGCCTCGCTAATGGTTAACACATAGTAGCCGATGCTGAGTCTGGCTATGGAATATCACATATTATCTGATGTGTAGCCTGACTAATGGTTAACATAGCTAGGCTAATGATTAACATAAAGTATCCAATGCATGGCTTGGGTAATGTATATAGTTAGCCTACAATCTGTGATATCTATGTAAACCCACATACTATGCTAAGCCGGTTATCCATAGACACAGATCTATGGTGATGCAAGAGTAACCAGCACCCTGACAACAGATACCTAGCATGATCATAGCCTACATTGCCTGATAACAGATACCTAGCCTGACCATAGCCTACATAGCTAGACAAAAGATACATAACTAGACAATAGATACCTAGCCTGACAACAGACACCAATCCTGGAATCAAATACATAGCCCGACAAACGATGCATAGCCCGACAAGGGCTAGCACATAGTATCCGAGGTATAGAATGACTAACGGTTAACACATGGTATCCAAAGCATAACTAGGCTAGTGAATAACTAATGGTTAGTTTGACTATGGTTAACACACACAGTGTCCGATGCATAGCTTAGCTAATGGATAACACATAGTAACCTATGCCTAGCCTGACTAGGGCTAACACATAGTACCCGATGAATGGCTCGACTAAGGCCAACACACAGTATCCGATGCACAACTTAGGATCGAATATGACGTCATCCAGGGCGGAGATGGTGGCTATGTTGATACCGTGATGGCCAGTGTAGGCTAGATCAAATAACCAACGTTTCAACCAAACTACTGTCTTACGCTAAGTTTAACCGACCAACATACGCGAAGTTCAAACGAACAACATTTACACCAAGTTCAAATAGGCCACGGCTGGTGAAGGCCAGATCAGCTATTCAACGTTGAAAAACTTACGCTAATCAACCAACATCCACACCGAGGTCAATTGGTTAGTGAAGGCACCAACAAAAGCCCTAGGTCTTAGACATAATTATAGCCACCAACGCATACCAAAATATCTATGCAGAAACCGTCAAGGCCTTTACACATATTGTCTAGGTATGTTGTATCATTTACAGCATACTAACTAAGGTAAAGCTACCTTTCAGGTAGGCCATAGGTAAAGCTACCTTGGAGGTATGCCCCAGGTAAGGCCTGGAGTCAGGTAGTAGGTAAAGACACCGTCGAGTCAGGTCAGCTATGCATAACCTGTCACACAATAACTGCGTAAAGGCAGCTAACAATGCCTACCCCTTTAAAATAGCTACGAAAAGATAACAACCAATACATACCCTATCATAATAGCTATGTAAAGACAGCTAAAGATGCATAACCTAACCAGTAATGATTGCTATTAAATAATGAACCATTACACTAGCCACGTAAAGACAGCTACCAACACCACAATAGCTACGTAAAAACAGTTATCGATCCGTGACCAAGATAATACCTACGTAAGACCTATATCAGTGCTAAGACAATAGCTCCGTAAGGAAAACCTACCACTTCATGAACTACGACAACAGCAAGGTGTGGACGGCTACCAATACATTACTTATCACAGCTACCAACACATAACTCGTCACACTAGCTAAGTAAATAGCGCTACGATTGAATAGCCTATCACACAGGCCAAATGAGGGTCACTAACTAAACCATCACAATATCTCTGTACATGGCAGATGGCGTGATGATCCTCATCTTTATCGCACACCTAACAGTAGGTTAGAAGCACTCTGGCTAGCCTAGGTTAGTGGGTTGAAAATAATTTTTTCTAAAAACTACCCCTCTAGACGTGGTTGAACACCCAACAGTAGGTTAGGTTAGAAGCACTCTGGCTAGCCTAGGTTAGTGGGTTGAAAATAATTTTTCCTAAAAACTACCCCTCTAGACGTGGTTGAACCCTCCCCCAAGGCTACGATCAAGGTCACATCGACCGCCTGCATCATCCAAAACCACCCCTAACTTTCAAAGGTTGGTCGTATCTCCATCACGGGCATCACTGACCTGTGGTTGTAGAAGTTAGGGGTGGTTTTGGATGATGCAGGCGGTCGATGTGACCTTGATCGTAGCCTTGGGGGAGGGTTCAACCACGTCTAGAGGGGTAGTTTTTAGGAAAAATTATTTTCAACCCACTAACCTAGGCTAGCCAGAGTGCTTCTAACCTAACCTACTGTTGGGTGTTCAACCACGTCTAGAGGGGTAGTTTTTAGAAAAAATTATTTTCAACCCACTAACCTAGGCTAGCCAGAGTGCTTCTAACCTACTGTTAGGTGTGCGATAAAGATGAGGATCATCACGCCATCTGCCATGTACAGAGATATTGTGATGGTTTAGTTAGTGACCCTCATTTGGCCTGTGTGATAGGCTATTCAATCGTAGCGCTATTTACTTAGCTAGTGTGACGAGTTATGTGTTGGTAGCTGTGATAAGTAATGTATTGGTAGCCGTCCACACCTTGCTGTTGTCGTAGTTCATGAAGTGGTAGGTTTTCCTTACGGAGCTATTGTCTTAGCACTGATATAGGTCTTACGTAGGTATTATCTTGGTCACGGATCGATAACTGTTTTTACGTAGCTATTGTGGTGTTGGTAGCTGTCTTTACGTGGCTAGTGTAATGGTTCATTATTTAATAGCAATCATTACTGGTTAGGTTATGCATCTTTAGCTGTCTTTACATAGCTATTATGATAGGGTATGTATTGGTTGTTATCTTTTCGTAGCTATTTTAAAGGGGTAGGCATTGTTAGCTGCCTTTACGCAGTTATTGTGTGACAGGTTATGCATAGCTGACCTGACTCGACGGTGTCTTTACCTACTACCTGACTCCAGGCCTTACCTGGGGCATACCTCCAAGGTAGCTTTACCTATGGCCTACCTGAAAGGTAGCTTTACCTTAGTTAGTATGCTGTAAATGATACAACATACCTAGACAATATGTGTAAAGGCCTTGACGGTTTCTGCATAGATATTTTGGTATGCGTTGGTGGCTATAATTATGTCTAAGACCTAGGGCTTTTGTTGGTGCCTTCACTAACCAATTGACCTCGGTGTGGATGTTGGTTGATTAGCGTAAGTTTTTCAACGTTGAATAGCTGATCTGGCCTTCACCAGCCGTGGCCTATTTGAACTTGGTGTAAATGTTGTTCGTTTGAACTTCGCGTATGTTGGTCGGTTAAACTTAGCGTAAGACAGTAGTTTGGTTGAAACGTTGGTTATTTGATCTAGCCTACACTGGCCATCACGGTATCAACATAGCCACCATCTCCGCCCTGGATGACGTCATATTCGATCCTAAGTTGTGCATCGGATACTGTGTGTTGGCCTTAGTCGAGCCATTCATCGGGTACTATGTGTTAGCCCTAGTCAGGCTAGGCATAGGTTACTATGTGTTATCCATTAGCTAAGCTATGCATCGGACACTGTGTGTGTTAACCATAGTCAAACTAACCATTAGTTATTCACTAGCCTAGTTATGCTTTGGATACCATGTGTTAACCGTTAGTCATTCTATACCTCGGATACTATGTGCTAGCCCTTGTCGGGCTATGCATCGTTTGTCGGGCTATGTATTTGATTCCAGGATTGGTGTCTGTTGTCAGGCTAGGTATCTATTGTCTAGTTATGTATCTTTTGTCTAGCTATGTAGGCTATGGTCAGGCTAGGTATCTGTTATCAGGCAATGTAGGCTATGATCATGCTAGGTATCTGTTGTCAGGGTGCTGGTTACTCTTGCATCACCATAGATCTGTGTCTATGGATAACCGGCTTAGCATAGTATGTGGGTTTACATAGATATCACAGATTGTAGGCTAACTATATACATTACCCAAGCCATGCATTGGATACTTTATGTTAATCATTAGCCTAGCTATGTTAACCATTAGTCAGGCTACACATCAGATAATATGTGATATTCCATAGCCAGACTCAGCATCGGCTACTATGTGCTAACCATTAGCGAGGCTGTGTACCGGATATTATATGTGGGGGCATACTCAAGCTACTTATCGGATACTATATGTTAACCCTTCGTCGGGCTATGCATCGGATACTATGTGTTAATGATTAGTCTAGCTATGTATCAGGTATTATGTGGCAAGTTGTAGTCAGGCTACTGTGTGATAACCATTAGCTAAACTATGCATTGGATATAATTTGTAGGCCCTTGTCGGCTTAGCATAATATGTATGCAGGCTTACACACATGTTTGTTTAACGCAGTATGTAGGCCTAACATAGTATATACGCCTATCTATGATAGCATGGATATTGGCTTGGCGTATTTATGTGGGTTTACACGCATATTTGTTTAACACCGTATATATGGCTATTTAGAGTATATTGCATGCTGGTTTAACATAGTATATACCAGGCTAGTGTTTCTTTCCAGCTGACTTTTGAAATGACATGTGTGACTATATCTAGACCATACATAATTGATAAGCCAATTTTGGGGAGTTTATGCTTATTTAGCGAGGCTATGCACCGGATAATATGTGTTGGGGCATACTATGTGTTAATGATTAGCCAGGCTAGTGTTTCTTTCCGGCTGACTTTTGAACTGACATGTGTGACTATATCTAGACCATACATAATTGATAAGCCAATTTTGGGAAGTTTATGCTTATTTAGCGAGGCTATGCACCGGATATTATGTGTTGGTGATTACTATGTGTTAATGATTAGCCAGGCTATGTATCGGGTATTATGTGGTAATTTGCGGGCCGCTTGTAGGATAGTGTGTGATAGCCCTTTAGCTAAACTATGCATTGGATATAATTTGTAGGCCCTTGTCGGCTTACACACATGTTTGTTTAACGCATTATGTAGGCTTAACATAGTATATATGTGGGTTTACACGCATATTTGTTTAACAGCGTATATATGGCTATTTAGAGTATATTGCATGCTGGTTTAACATAGTATATAAGCTTATGTAGGATAGCATCCATGCTGGTTAGCATAGTATTTATGTAGGTTTACACGCATATCTGTTTAGCACAGTATGTAGGCTTAGCATATTATTTATGTAGGTTTACAAGCATATTTGTTTAACACACTATATAAGCTATCATTCATCCTGGCTTAACATAGGCCTATGCGGGTAACGGGGGATATTTGCCTAATACAGGATGTATATAGGTTAACCAGCATATTGGTTTAACAGCGTATATATGGCTATTTAGAGTATATTGCATGCTGGTTTAACATAGTATATATGCCTATATTGGTTAGCATTGTATGTATATAGGTTGCGTAACATTTTTAAATTATATTGTAATATTTGTTGACCGTCATGGGCGTGATAGGTTATGCATTGTTAGCTATACCATATAGTACTTCCTGTATTATGCGGTTGCCAAGTTCTACCTGATAGACGAGGTGTAAATGTGTGTCAGGCTTAGATCATATAGGCTTTGACCAGTGGTTTACCGACATAGCAGGCCTATGTATGGATTCATGTAAGTCGGCTTGGCATAGTATGTATGCAGGCCTACACGGATATTTGTTTAACACGTTATGTGTCCTATCACGTATGTAGGCTTAACAGGCCTATGTATGATAGCATGCATGATGGCTTAGCATCGTTTTATAACATATATTTATTCACGTTTTGTGATAGGCCTCGTTATTAGTGTTTCTCCATATAGTCCTTTATATCTAGATACATTTACAGCTATAGGATATATCCATTGAGGCTATTTGATTATTTACATTGATTTCTAATTATATATATGTAGGCCCTGGTATGCCAATAGTACATAGTAAGTTGATACAGTAATCAAAACATATACACGTGCCTAGATTCACAACGACACAGCCGTGCGGGTTTTTATGCCTGCTATAGCGGTCACCGGCCGTCGTTGCGGTTTTTAGATAATGCGTTATCGCTGCAAGTCTGTACATGTCCAGCACACGGTCAGGCGTAGGCCTATTCCCTCACACGATAAGGCCTTGTTGCACTGTTTATTTTTTTCACCTTTAGAGGTGGGCAATACTAGATACCTCTGTAGCGGCACCTTGTTCGGGTATGTTTTTAGATTATTTATATGTGTATATACCGTGGGACGCTGGCTCGTCAGGGATCGCCTTTGGGTGAGTAGCCCATCTAATACTGTGTTGTTTACTAGTTTGGCATTCATACACTGGTTTACAGACATAGTAGGCCCATGTATGTCGGCTTAGCATAGTATGTAGGCTTACATATTTGTTTAACACATTATGCGGGTTATCATATACATATTGGCTTAACACGGTATATAAGCCTTCACGTCTTACAGCGACCGTTTGCGTAGACCCACCGGGCCCTTGCTTTGTGATTGGTCGATTCAACTTGTTGTCTAATTGGACTCGGTGTATAATTGTTGTTCGATTATAATTAGCGTTTAGTTGAATCGTTGGTCATTTGATCTAACTGATCATTTTTTGACAATTTCATATATTATTTGATAACCACCCCCACTTAATGCCTGAATCCTAAGGTAGGCCATACTCTATATGTTTTTTGTAGCGCGGGTCGCTAGCTAGTCGGGGATCGTAGCCCACTGTTTTGTTTAGCAATCAACCTGTGGCCCTCATTACCCGGGGTATACCTTTCATTTTAGTCTAGTGATTAAAGTGTAGTTTGTATATGTATAAAGTGTTTTCACTACATTGGATCCTCTTTGGTGAGTTGTTATTTTCATGTCGTTATTTCATACACTGATAGCATTTATAGTTTAGGTTTTTCACCTCTAAAGGTGTATTATACTAGATATCTCTGTAGTGTCACTGTGTTCTATTTTTAGATGTTTTGTTTTTAAAACGCTGACCCTTCAGGGTCCGAGTGAGTGGTCTACGAGGCGTTTAACCTGTATCCCTCATTACCCAGGGTTCTACCGTTCATTTTAGGGTGGGCCCTGGGATCATTCGAGCGTTGATATTTCATATATCAATCAATTATATCTCGCGATATCACCCACGTTGGTAGCCACCTCAGGGGCAGATCCTGAGACTGTCCGTGGGGTAGGTTGTTACGTCATAGGCTTGCCTGATTAGTTTTTTTTTTCCAATAACCACCTCTAGACACGGTCAAATACACCCAATAGTCTATGATCAAGGCGTTTCAGAGCCGCCTCTCGTCCATAACATCCCCCAGAGATGGTCCTGTTCGTTGCTGACATAGCCCAATCTACTAGGGGTAGGTTAGATACATTTTGGCCGGCTTAGGTTAGTCGATTATAAACCCCATAGTCTATGATCAACACCATGGGGTGGTCCTAAACGTAGCTAAGATCGCCCTTGTAATTAGGAGTATGTTAGGTTAGATACAATTTGGCTAGCGAGGTTTTCCAATAACTACATCTAGACGTAGCCACCCTACAGTCTATGATCAAGGTCTTTCAGGGCTGCCTTCGTCCATAATAACCCCCGGGGAAGGTCCTAAACGTAGCTGAGATGTCCCCCAACACTTAGGTTAGATCCGTTTTGCCTAGCTTGGGTTAGCTAGTTGGAATTAGTTTTTTCCATTTACCGCCCCTTTAGGCTTGGTCAAAACCACCCTTAGGGGTGAGGGTCGCCGCCAGGCCTCTGCATCATCCAAAACTACTCCTATAGTCCTAGGTTACGTAGCGGCCGAGTTAGGTTAAAATAAAATTTTTTTCGAAACATTACCCCCACCCCTCTAGACGCGGTCGAAACCACCCCTTGGTCTGGGATCAGGTGCGCAATGACCTTATGCATCATCCTAAACTACCCCTATAGTCCTAGGTTACGCACCCTATCGGACAAGGCACATGTTCCAAAATTTTATCGAAAATCGCCCCACCCCTAATCCACCCCCGGAGCATCCGCCGGGGAAGGTCCTGAACGTAGCTAGGGTCACCCCCTACACTTAGGTTGGGTTAGGTTGGATACAATTTGGCTAGCTTAGGTTAGTGGCTTGAAGTTAAATTTTTTCGAAAAACTACCCTCAACCCCTCTAAACGTGGTCAAAACCACCCCCGGGTCTGGGATCCGGTAGGCAATGACCTCCTGCATCATCCGAAACTACCCCTACAGTCCTGGGTTACGTAGCGGCCGATTTTTTTTTTTTTTTTTTCGAAAAACTACCCCCTACCCCCCTGAACGTGGTCGAAACCACCCCCGGGTCTGGGGTCAAGGCCGGGGTGACCTTGAGCATCATCCAAAACTACCCCTATAGTCCTAGGTTACGTAGCGGCCGAGTTTAGGGGTGGCTGTGCCCAGGTATCACAACTTCTACTTTCACTGTATAGGCTATATTTTACAAATCATTGTAAACACCTTTTAAGTTTAGTTATAATAAAATTGCCTTAAGGCTTCACTGTATAGGCTATATTTTACAAATCATTGTAAACACCTTTTAAGTTTAGTTATAATAAAATTGCCTTAAGGCTTCACTGTATAGGCTATATTTTACAAATCATTGTAAACACCTTTTAACTTTAGTTATAATAAAATTGCCTTAAGGCTTCACTGTATAGGCTATATTTTACAAATCATTGTAAACACCTTTTAACTTTAGTTATAATAAATTTGCCTTAAGGCTTCACTGTATAGACTATATTTTACAAATCATTGTAAACACCTTTTAAGTTTAGTTAAAATAAAATTGCCTTAAGGCTTCACTGTATAGACTATATTTTACAAATCATTGTAAACACCTTTTAACTTTAGTTATAATAAAATTGCCTTAAGGCTTCACTGTATAGGCTATATTTTACAAATCATTGTAAACACCTTTTAACTTTAGTTATAATAAAATTGCCTTAAGGCTTCACTGTATAGGCTATATTTTACAAATCATTGTAAACACCTTTTAACTTTAGTTATAATAAAATTGCCTTAAGGCTTCACTGTATAGGCTATATTTTACAAATCATTGTAAACACCTTTTAAGTTTAGTTATAATAAAATTGCCTTAAGGCTTCACTGTATAGACTATATTTTACAAATCATTGTAAACACCTTTTAACGTTAGTTATAATAAAATTGCCTTAAGGCTTCACTGTATAGGCTATATTTTACAAATCATTGTAAACACCTTTTAAGTTTAGTTATAATAAAATTGCCTTAAGGCTTCACTGTATAGACTATATTTTACAAATCATTGTAAACACCTTTTAACTTTAGTTATAATAAAATTGCCTTAAGGCTTCACTGTATAGGCTATATTTTACAAATCATTGTAAACACCTTTTAACTTTAGTTATAATAAAATTGCCTTAAGGCTTCACTGTATAGGCTATATTTTACAAATCATTGTAAACACCTTTTAAGTTTAGTTATAATAAAATTGCCTTAAGGCTTCACTGTATAGACTATATTTTACAAATGATTGTAAACACCTTTTAACTTTAGTTATAATAAAATTGCCTTAAGGCTTCACTGTATAGGCTATATTTTACAAATCATTGTAAACACCTTTTAACTTTAGTTATAATAAAATTGCCTTAAGGCTTCACTGTATAGGCTATATTTTACAAATCATTGTAAACACCTTTTAAGTTTAGTTATAATAAAATTGCCTTAAGGCTTCACTATATAGACTATATTTTACAAATCATTGTACAAACCTTTTAACTTTAGTTATAATAAATTTGCCTTAAGGCTTCACTGTATAGACTATATTGTACAAAACATTGTAAACACCTTTTAACTTTAGTTTTAATAAAATTGCCTTAAGGCTTCACTGTATAGGCTATATTTTACAAATCATTGTAAACACCTTTTAACTTTAGTTATAGTAAAATTGCCTTAAGGCTTCACTGTATAGGCTATATTTTACAAATCATTGTAAAAAAAATTAAAAAAACGTGACCCCAAAAAAATCATTTTACCAGAACCTTGTTTTTCAAATATGTTTCACAGTCTTAAACTCTAACTTTTGCTAACCATAAATACGTTTTCAAAATAAGAAATACCAAATCCCAACCCTATCCTGTAAACAGGACTGATCTATTATGCTTATCGTAAATTGACAAATGCTGTAAATCCTTAGAAGCTACCAAACTCCTTCTTTAACCGACGTCATCATATGGTTCATAGTGGTATAGTCTAATACCTAACTCTCCTTTTGGTACTGCTCACCCAAAAACGTATTGAACAAAAACCCAAAAAGTAGTATATCAACTATTAATTTGTTGTTAATAGTACAAGCCTCTCACTCATCACCACCGCCTTTAGTAGGAGGTAAAAGCGTAACTGATGGTTCTAGCTCGCTAAAATGTTCTCCTTTTTAAAATAGAACGCGGCTTCTTTATCCTTCGGTGGTCCTCTACATTTTTTCATCACTCAAAAAAGGATTTAAGTATTAGCAGGAATTCTTGGTATTCAAAGTCAAAACTCAACTTTATCTGGGTTAAAATGTAGATTCTTAAAAGAAAGATATTTCTCTGGATAGAAATAAATTGTTATTCACGGACGATTACTGTTATTATTTTCAACGACAAAAATCTATTCTAGGAGGAAATGTTTACATAGATACCCTTTAAGCCAATTTACCTAAATGTTTGTCTCATTAAAAATTTATTTTTTTAATTTACTTTTAATGTTTAAATATCTACCAAACTACACATTTACGTCTTCTAAGCAAAGATATTCTCCTCTTGTATACTATAACGTACAATACGTGTACTCGTATACTATAACGTGTAATATAACGTAAAAATAATAATAATAATAATAATAATAATGACTATTGTGATGATGGTGACAATGACTGATGACACTAACGAGGTTTTAAACACAAAATTATCTTACCCACGAAGTAACTTTTACTTTAAACATACCACGAAATATTTCAACCTTGAGACAAACTTTTGAGCTTAGAGACAAAATATTTCCGAGGTATAATTTTACGCGTAGGGAGTGGAATGCTATGTAAAGAATTAAAACGTAGAATTAATCTTTTAGGTAGTTGTGAGGTTGCACTTAACAACAACTAAAAGGGTTTGAGAAAACCGTTAAAGAGAAAATCTAATCCAATATGTTCCATCTTAAAAAGCAGGATACTGAGGGGTAGTGTCTTGTTTAAAGTATATTTTATCACCGAATCCTCTCCAAACAGATCATAGACTGAATATAATTATATCTATGTGTATCTATTTTATTACCGAATCCTCTCCAAACGGAACATAGATTGAATATAATTGTATCTATGTGTGTCTTTTTATTACTAAAGCCTCTTCGAACGGAATGTAGATCGAATATAATTATGTCTATGTGTATCTATTTTATCAACGAAGGTAAAACAAAAAACAAAAATAATATTAAAAATGATGCAATTGCGAATATTATTCGGTCAATATATTGTACAGCAAGCATTTCCTATAGACAATAGCTTTAATATTATTAATAAAGTAAATATTTATAATCGAAATAAAATTATTTTAGAAAGTGTAATCATAATATAAATGCTTATTGAAAATTTATTGTGATTCACAATTAAAAAAAAAGAATGTGTTATGTTGATTTTTTTAAAAAAAAGTAATAAAAATATATATATCCCGAAGATTCCTGATACTATCGCGTATTAGGACAGGGTAATTTTAATTTATGAAAACAAACTCCCAGGGAACCAGGCAAGTTAGGAGCTGTTTGCTGCTGCTGTAAACTTTGAGAAAATGTCATAGTGTATAGAGGCCCCCAATTATAGTAGAGATGTGGTATTCTTAAAATTTGGTGAATATTGTTGACTAACGGCGAGTAAACTAGGTCCTTGATGTTGTAGAATAAATCTTATATATTCACTGAAACACCACACAAAGAGAATGAGTCACTGGTAACACTTGAGGCGCAGAGTTTAAGTCTAACACGAGCGGTTAATTCACTTTACTGTGCACAGATAGATGTAAGTTAAGAAAAAAACAAATTTTCGAGGTTATAACTAAAGTACTTTATCGATTGTAAGCACCTTTGATCTCAAAGAAAGTGAAACTGTTGAACATCGCGACTGACGACACAAGTCCGTAGCGCTAAGAGTTTATTCCAGACTGAACCTACATGGACTAGTTTGTAAAAGAAATACGCAGCACAAGGTTGACTGAATCTAACAGATGTTCATTGTAAAGAAATTTCAAGATCATTGAAGGTCTATCGAGTTTTCAGAGTTGTATGGGTTTGTCAGACATCCTGAGGATACAAAAGACAGTAGGCAAAAATGCTGGGAAACGGGTTCTAAGATTGAAACATAGGGTGTTTAGAGAGAGAGCTAGGGCTCAACAGGAATGACCTAAGCGATCGCCTATCCAGAGGAAACCCAAGGAATCCATGATACGTTTCAAAGAGTGGATAGTAGATGATGACTCTCTGCGCTAAAGAGTTCTTTTAAGAGACGCTGATACAGATGACCTTCAAGATTTTTTATTTTGACTGGAATGACATCTTTTGTTAAAGGAGGTGTAGACGCACATCTGAAGGTTCTACAGTGTTGATGAAGGCATGCGGTTAAACAGACTGTAGAGCTGAAATGGGCTCCAGGAGGATCAAGACACAGAGACTTTTATTTACTCTTGATTGAAGTTTGTTCCATTGGGTCTGAATGAAGAATTTAGTCCCAAGCAAGGTTAATCGCGTCAGGTTGATTGGAGTGTGGATCAGACAATAATTGTATCATCTGGTATTTTTGGTGATGTACTGTGGTAACTGTGGAAGTGAAACCCTGATATACCGTAAAACGACCACTGAAACACTGAGTTTGAAAATGCGGAGTTACCAAATATAAAACAGAATTTTCAGAAATCTTTGTATTCTTGGAGGTCATTACATTGAGATTTGATTTCTGAGTACGCAAATCCAACGAGACTATAACTTCATTAGTAATTATAAAATACTGACCTTCAGTATCAATCAATGATAGTTCAAATAGAAGTGGTGGAGCAATGGCCTTTACTTGTGTGGTAACTACCATAGCTCAGAGAATTACCAAACTTCATGAGAGGAAAAGCGGTGATAGGGTGGTTGGTAGTTGAGCTAGGGTGGTTGGCTAGCGTGATGTCGCAATTGTAACAGTTATTCTTTATCAGGTGCCCCATGATGAAGTAAGGTATGATGAGGCTTGACACAAATGCGACACTTTTAAATTGACGCTTATCTAGAAAGTGTTTTCCAAGGCAATTAAAACAATGTTATGTCTTACGGATGTGGATTCAACTTTCAAGAGTGGTTAATGATTGTAATGACTTACAATGAGAGATAAGGTCCTCTAAGGAGCAGTAGAAATATTTCCTTGGTATAATGTTTCTATTATCTTGCAGCAGAGTGTTGTGTGGCTTACTACAAAGTCTTAGCTTTTAGATTGACAGATGGCAAGACAATTGAAACAGCGGCGTGACATGTAGCTTTGACGTTAAAGCCAAGTTAATAATTAAAATGAGTTGCATTGATAGATGGAATGAGTTTGGTTTCACAGACACTAAAGTTTAATACGAGTGATTAAATCACTTCTCAGAAAACGCATTACATAATATATCACCAGAGTAAATTCTCGTGGGTATACTTGTGGTTCTTAGTCGATTGTACACACTTTTGGGTATTCACTTTTAACATTTAAAAGCGGTTGAACGCAAACAATGCAAAGCGGTTAAAAATTGAGCTTCGACACCTTCGTCGCGCTAGGTATTCCAGGACTGAGAGCTCACGGAATAGTTTACAAAGGAAACCCATAGCACACGGTCGAGTTAATCTCAGACACTTATGTTGTATAGAATCTTTTATTACATAGAACATTGAGTTTGCATAGTTCAATTAGCATGTTCGGAACTGGTTTATTAATGATGGTATTTTCCAAACAGTAATGTACGAAAAAATCCACAAATTATAACAATTGGAACACTGGAATCGGCATTTTTCCATCACAATACATGAAAATACTCCAAAACTCTCTCGCGTTTTATCAAAAGTCCGATTCTGTCCGTATTAAACTGACACAGATATTTATAGTTCTCCATAATAGATTTGTTCAGCTTAAATTATCCGAGAACTAACACAGATATTTACAGTTCTCCGTAATAGTATAGTTAAGCTTAAATTATCAGAGAATCAATACAGATATTTATAGTTCTCAGTGTTTTGTTGTACTTGAATTATCCCAGGATTAACACAGATATTTATAGTTCTTCGTAATAGTTTTGTTCACATTACCATAAAGCAACTAAAGGCTTGCAATCAGTGCACTAATACCTTGGTTAAGTGAACTTCCGTGTACCGGTGGCAAGTTTCCGGGCCATTAAGCATCTATCTAAAGGTGTATTGTTTTTTTTTTACTGTATATGGGAGGTTGCAATATGCTATTAAGGGTTTTTAGAAGATAGATGTTTTTAATGATTATATAATGTACCTCATTTATATGTTAGGAACTCTGAAAAACGAATTAATTTGCTTTTATAGGCTGTGAGTTTCTTCTAAACCTGCAAGCTTGGAGACATTCTCGAACACATTTTCAATGACACCTGTATCACCCTGATGTGAGATATAATTGACACATGTTTCCTTCACGCAGCGAGTGTTGTGGTGACAGACGCTGAAAATCCTCTCAGACACAACCCCCCCCCTTATCTGACTGACTTAATGTCATCTATTATAGAACTAATAAAGCCAACACATTACTTTTTCCATATTCCTACCCTCAATCATTCTCGTTAACCAAACGTTCCATATTCATGAAGAAACCCCTACTGACTGCTCAGCCCAGCTAGAAAGATGTTCGACAGAAAACGTATCGCTGTACTGAGAAATAACGCGAGAATCGCGCAATCATTGCTAATATAAACATTGCCCAACCTCAATCATATCTTCATTTAATACAGTTTGTGTGTGTGTGTGTGTGTGTGTGTGTGTGTGTGTGTGTGTGGTGTGTATGTGTGTGTATGTGTGTGTGTGTGTGTGAGTGTGTGTGTGTGTGTGTGTGTGTGAGTGTGTGTGTGTGTGTGTGTGTGTGTGAGTGTGTGTGTGTGTGTGTGTGAGAGAGAGAGAGAGAGAGAGAGAGAGTGTTTGTGTGGGGGGGTGTGTGTGTAATGAGGCTAAGGTCGTTTTACTTTTCCAGAATCTAGAAGGGTATCTTAAAGACTAACCCACGTTTGCCAATTTAGAAATTCCCAACTCAGTGAGGCGTATTTTAGTTATAGGGCGTTTATTATCTTGTTCTCCCTTCTTTTGTGCTTTTTAAACCTAAATACGTTCATTTGAATTATTTAGGACTCACGAATACTTTCAAAATCCATAGCTTTGGCTCCTTCAGAAACTTATTTCCTAATACGTGTTGTATGATTTTCTAGTGATGGTGTTATGGTTGCGGTGTTTTCTTTAATGATAGTTAAATTAATTTTGTGTTTGTTGGTATTATCTGAAAATACCTACAAGAAATTCTGTTTGAGCTCTTGTTTTGCATTCATATATCTAAAAAAATTTGGTAAAATCATTACAGGCTATACTTAAAAAGTTGTATTACTAAAAATTTTCATTCAATTGATTTATATCTTGCACGCTCATAACATATGACGCATAGAAGTTCAGCCAACATTCTCTTTCCAGGCAATAATTTGTCACAGCCGGAAAATAATGATTTTGCTGTTTCGCGAGAAAATTGTATGTTGGGTTTTGATGTAGTTGTGAAATTGTTCATTTTACAATGTAAACGTATGGCGCTAACATTTGGTGTTTACATACAATTAGCATTACCCCCAAGATGCCATTATGTGATAAAAATAGCCTTATGCACTACATTTTTAATATTAGTAATTTAAATTTAAGTTGAGGCGTCAAAACAATATTGTTACTTGACATAAAATTATTTTGAAAAACCTGAATATATATTCCAACACCTCTTTATAAAGAACATTGGATTTTATTCCATCGGATACTAAAGTAAACCAAACCGGAAAGTGAACTAACACTTGAGCTTTGTATATAAAATTTACGACGAGGAAAACGACTTTTTCTTAAAAATGTATCTCTGGATATTTCAACCACTGTTCTCGCAATTTATTATTTGTCAAAGCAAAGCATATTTCTTTTATGATATAGCTTCTTACTAGAAGTATAGTATGAAAGATGAATAAGAAAATTATTTACAGTTGTCAAATCCAGTAATGATAAGGAGTAGTAGTTTGAATTATATTTTATTGAAAAACAAATAAATAAGTTCAATTACATAATTTAGTCAGTAAGAGCCTTCTTACCATTATGACTAGGCTCTTTTCTTTCAATGAAGTCGATGAGATGAAACGTTTAAAGGATCTACTAATGCAAGACCTCTACAATTTACTGTGTCGTATAATTGTAGAACTGTATCTACGCTCTGTATGTAATTTCTTGATATGACAGGACGTCATTTATCCTAACAACGGCATCATTTACAAAAACCAATTTATCTATAAGATCTTTAACATACCTACACCGTGTCCAAGGCTGATATGTTTTATTACTAAGCGTAGATATTAAATAATACTTCTTTAGAAAAAAAAGGTTGTGCGACCTTATTGGAAATTTTATTATATTATTCTCCATTGATCATGTCGTTAAATGCATATTGTATAACTTATTGCTTTGGAGTAACAAAATATCGTTTACTAAATATAATGTGTGTATTATGATCAAACAAACCTTCGATAAAATAGTCAACGACCATTATGAATGAAACACGATTTTAACATAAATAGATTTAAAATTGAGCAGAAATAGAGGAGAAGTAAAGGTTCTTCTCATTAATTTATTATTTTCAAAAAAGAGTTTAACTACACTGTTTGTAAATTACAAAGTTCAGCCCTACTTAACTGCTAAACTTTAAATGAGTGCCTTAATAAAACAGGGTTTTGTACTAAGTTTGTCGCGGAGAAACGTATAGCAACACATGTTCCGCGCCAATTGCGAGTTCCAAATTACATACACAATAGTCTCGCATTAATATTTAATTTAAAAAGATTTAATTAGCGCAATATCGGACACTTTGAACCCTAGAATCCCACGACCTTACATTAGTTGTAATAACACTATAAAATTCCATATCTGTAATGGTTTCTATACAACATCAAGAGCACAGTGGTACAATAAATTACTTTAAAATATTAAAGAAGCCAATACCAACAAATAATAATAAATAACTAATATTACAAGTTACCTAAGATTAATCATTATGTACATTTCTATTACCATGCCATCATCATCAGAGGTCCTTACAAAATTGCAATCTAAAATACAAAATTTACAAACTAGAATGATCTCAGTTATTGTAAAAGATTTATATTGGCCCAATTCATATCGTCTAAAAAATTAGTTTTAATAAGTTAGACAGTACATTATAAGTGTACAAATGCCGTTTGACTTTTTTTTTAATTTTCATTTACCTGATTAACAAATACTTAATATATATATATATATATATATATATATATATATATATATATATATATATATATATATATATATATAAAGAAATAAGACAAATTACAAATACAAGAATAGTTATTGAATTTAAATTAAATCTTAAAAACAAATTTTTTATAATATCATTTCAGGATAAAATAGTTTAAACTATTGATTAAAATGTAATTATTCAAATACTTTGATTATAGTAATCATTCACATAGAAACAGCACTGAATGTTACATATGTCTGTAAATACGAATGTTTGCACTCCCCTATATCTGTAATTTACTACTCCCAATATGCAACAGTTTAAGCCTGTGCTTCAGATATTCTGCTTTAGCTGGCAACATGCTTTCGCAATTATGTACGCGCATTAATTATGCTGAAAGCGTATTACTGGATAATAGCGTTCCGTAACACTTCATAAAATGTATTACACTTCATATAACTCATTACAAATCAAGTAATGTATTAAGTTTAATTTTTAATAAACGAATAAATTTGCTTTTTATGGCTTTTCTTTTAAATCGAAACTTTAGTATATTCCTTATTTAGTTTGGTTCATTTTCGTGAATTAAACAATAATTTTTATTGAAATATAAAGTTCTATCTTTTACTATACTTGAAGTATATTTTAATAATTGTATGCTGTTTAATTATATTTAATTTCGTTTCCATATTCATGTTTTCAATATCTATTCAAAATCTGAAAAAAATTTAGTTATATTCCTCTCTGATGAGAGTTATTTCTAAAAAGAAATCAATATTTTTGTATTTGTAATTCTTGTATTTTCAATTCTTGTATTTTTGATTTGTCTTATTTCTTTATTAATACACAAGAATACATATTGTGATATTTATATATTTATATGTATAATAACGTAAGTGTATATATGCATATCCACACTAGGCATAAAGAAGATAGTATAATAGTATAATACTAAATTAAAAATTAGTAAAATCATTTTATAGAGTTTTTCATATTCATGATGGACACTTTAGTTCTAAAACGTATTTATTGATAAATAATGTTAAAAAATGGTAATTGAAATAAAACCCATGAACTCGGAGTGTCCTGCTCTGAACATACAATGATTATTGGTTTGTTGCTACTAGACAAAGAAAAATTAATAAACTGTTTTAAAACCAAAATACAGTTAATACTTTAGTGCTCTTTATATGATACGATTTACAAATTTTAAAACAACCGGATTAGTCTAAAGGGCTCAATTTATATCGAATTCAATCACTAATTAATTAGTTGGGCTTCATTGTGATACCGCCTTAAAACGAGCCGTATGACAGCAGTGTACTGGTCTATCCCGTAATGATTCAGTAGGAGTATGCGTCGCCCGAGCCGTATGACAGCAGTGTACTGGTCTGTCCCGAAATGATTCAGTAATAGTATTCGTGGCCCGAGCCGTATGACAGCAGTGTACTGCTCTATCCCGTAATGATTCAGTAGGAGTATTCGTGGCCCGAGCCGTATGACAGCAGTGTACTGGTCTGTCCCGTAATGATTCAGTAGGAGTATGCGTCGCCCGAGCCGTATGACAGCAGTGTACTGGTCTATCCCGTAATGATTCAGTAGGAGTATTCTTCGCCCGAGCCGTATGACTGCAGTGTACTGGTCTATCCCGTAATGATTCAGTAGGAGTATTCATCGCCCGAGCCGTATGACAGCAGTGTACTGGTCTATCCCGTAATGATTCAGTAGGAGTATTCATCGCCCGAGCCGTATGACAGCAGTGTACTGGTCTATCCCGTAATGATTCAGTAGAAGTATTCGTCGCCCGAGCCGTATGACAGCAGTGTACTGGTCTATCCCGTAATGATTCAGTAGGAGTACTCGTCGCCCGAGCCGTATGACAGCAGTGTACTAGTCTATCCCGTAATGGTTCAGTAGGAGTAATCGTGGCCATTGCAAACAAAACATCGTTAGGGCAGGATACTGTAACAATTTATAAATGTATAGTCATTGATATAGCTGTCAAGAGCGTTCGGGAATCTTCAAAGGGAATCTGCTATCCAACTTATTTCAGCAAATTGAATAAGTCTATTTTTAGAGAATTCTGACAACTATTTTAATTAGGCATGCTAAGGAATATCTCATTGCTCTAAATACTCATTTTATTATTATTTTATGTGAGTCATTTCATTGTTAAGTATATAGATAGTTAGATATTTTAATGAAAACTCTTGGAAAATATATGTTTTTTGATTGAGATGATTAAATAGTGGAATGTCATTGTAAAATATTTGGTTATGAATTTTTTACACAATATCAAGAACACAGTGGTGCAATATATTACAATGAGACTTGAATTTTACAATATAAATTTACAAAATGGGATACAATATGATTTTTATCCGTTCTAATTATCAGATACTAAATAAAACTATTTTCAAAGGAGAAACTATTTTCAATGTTTTAATTTCAATGCAAATTTACCTGGAATACATATATGCATAGCATAATGCATAAACAATTATAATTATTTTAAATTTCATTGTTTTATCATGGTTTTGTTTATTTATTTGCCGTTTAACGTGTTTTAAATTAAAGGCTGAGGCAGTAGACGTGTTGATATTACATAGCCTAATTTAATGTGATATATTATTGAATTACATAATTAAATTATCGTTACATTTGTATGAGGTTTTCAGACAATTATGGAACCTAATAATTGCTTTACCTCTAATATATGTTCTGCTTTTATACGAATACTCAGTTCAATTACATTACTTTGCCACATTTAGTTTCATTTATGTGGAGAAATATCACACGTTGGTATACCACATGATAATTTAAGTAGCCCATAATAAACAAATGGTTATGGAAAGTTCAATTGCATATATTTGTAAACATACCTTTACCTTCGATGCAGATGACCCCAGACTGAGGTCTTTAGATTATGTTTTTTTATGTAGTTATAACAAATAATCTAATAAAGTAAAAAACTGACTTTATTCAAAATTAACAAACCTATTTACGTATATGTTAATTATACAAAATAATTTTCTCATAATACATTTGATGCGAAAATATTATTTTTAATTGATGTTACGGTACAGGTGGGACTTTTGATTTATAATAATTAATAAAAAACATAACTTATATAAAATATACTTTGAATAAAAGACAATATTTTAATTTATTTTTATATTTAAAATCTATGACTTATAAATCATGTTTAGTGATATTTATTTTTATTTATTTATTTTAAAACTTCGGGTTAAATATTATACATTGAACATTTTATGATAAATATATTTCTGCTGCTTAAATGTCATTTCAACTTTTTATTATTAATTTTTTTCTTTCTGTAAGCATTTTAGCTATTTTTATAACCTTAAAGATGTCTCAATGTCCCAGTTACTAAAATTCTTTTGCCTTGTCTTAATGTCGACATAAATCCTATTCAAACATACTTGTAGTTTAAATTTCGTAGCTATAAACGGGTTTTCTTCTTTGCACGATTCTCATTTTAAAAATAAATGTTGCATTATCTGTTCCCCGAAGTCGTGACGTCATATATTTGTTCATATCTGTCTTTTTGTTCCGAGACGATGTTATCTTTATCGAAGACAAGATTAGATATTGATGAATCTGATTCTGCAGAAATGGACATTGTTGGAGATAAAAATCCGTTTCAGGAATAATGGGGGAAAAATATTTTAAAGCCGTAGTTTTATTTTAAAAACATCACCCATAACTTTTTTTTCTCAACATAAAGTTATTAAATCGTGTCACTAGTTCTAACGACACTATCATAGTCATTGCAACGACAAGTTATTGCAACATAAAATTATTATTATTGTTATTAAGTATTATTTCATTTCTACTTTGTAACCTACATGGATTGACTCGTTAAGTTCGTTATCGCCATTATTGATGTCACCCCTTCCACTGAACCAGTAGAGTTTTATTTTTAAACTATAAATATGAATACGTTCATTACATAACAGCCAATATTAGGCTTACACATGTGGTAACTGGAATGAACTATTAAATTAAAATAAATTGTATTTAATTTATTCATCCATATAAAAACAATTTTAAAAGTAGACTAATATTTTTAAAATTTATTTTCATTTTTATAAATATAGTAATTTTAAATTCATGTTTCTTAAAGGTTTCTCTTATATATAATCTTATACATTCATTTAATAAAATATTTATAACGACAATAAAATCTCAGCAAATTGAATAATTCAATCTAATACTTTAGTGTTATTTCTCAACAGGGTCATTATTATATAGGCCTACTGTATATAAAATTTTAATATATACTATATACTAGTATATATATATACTATACTATATATATACTAGTATATATATATACTACTTTATAAAATTTTTAATATATAATTTTTGAAAGGATTACTAATCATAGGCATGTCTGGCACTCTTTGAGAAGCTATGTTCAAAAAAGTCATTAAATAAATTTTATTCAGTATATTTTTCTAGTAACTACATTATTTTATTTAATCCTTGAACATTAGTAAGTTGAAATGTTACTATTAAATTTTTTATCAAATAGTAACCAAACACCTACAAACAATCACTCACAGCACTAGACTGATCTAATGCAAAATGTAAGTTTTACAAATTTACAAAATTAAAAGTTTGGCTCCTCATAATCCAATGTTATAATGATTTATTTATTTAGTGAATCTTTTCGACGACTAATTTGTTGCCCTCATTAAGCCTGTAGTGTTATGAAGAACAAAGTCTTTACATTTAGAGTTTAATGAGTAATGTGAGAGGCAACACATCAAACTCCTTACACTTTACCAAAGCTTTTCTTTGAGCTATATCTCTGCTAACTCCTCGTTCAGCATTGCTATAACTCTTTATGAGTGTACACGCTTCTAACAAAAAATGCAAGTTTATATTATTATTCCAGTTATTGAAAAAAAACTTTCTTTGAGCTATATCTCTGCTAACTCGTCTTTCAGCTTTGGTATAACTTTTTATGAGTGCACATGCATCTAACAAAAAATGCAAGTTTATATTATTATTCCAATTATTGAAAAGAAACTTTCTTTCTTTGAGCTATATCTCTGCTAACTCGTCTTTCAGCATTGCTACAACTCTTTATGAGTGCACACGCTTCTAACAAAAAATGCAAGTTTATATTATTATTCCAATTATTGAAAAGAAACTTTCATTGAGCTATATCTCTGCTAACTCGTCTTTCAGTATTGCTATAACTCTTTATGAGTGTACACGCTTCTAACAAAAAATGCAAATTTATGTTATTATTCCAATTATTGAAAAGAAACTTTCTTTGAGCTATATCTCTGCTGACTTGTCTTTCATCATTGCTATAACTCTTTATGAGGGTAGACAAATCTATTAAAAACTTTAAGCCTATATTATTTTACCAATTATTGAAAGAAATGTCTCAGTCACGACTGACACTTTTTGAGAAACGATTTCAAATTAATACAAATAAAATTTGTATTTATTAAATTTGTCGATATATACAAAGGTTTATGTATTTACTACATTAAATTGAGTGAGAAGGAAGTGTGGGCTTAGTGATACAACGGTGTTAGCAGCGAGGCTAGGAGGGCCTGTTGCCAACATAAGAGAGACACGGAAAATATTGGCAACAAGATTAACCAACTCTCTTTGATCGTTGACCTTTTGGGGGGAACAACATTTTTGTAGCAATATGATACTTTTTTTGTCAATATAATTTGATTAAAACGAAAAGATCTCTTTTAATCGTTTACAACAGATGTGAGCATTTAGATTTGTACATTTACAGTGGAGCTGTAAAAACAAAATCTACTTACTACTCACATCGTACTTACTAGTTGCATGTATACAATAATACGATACTGCTCTTTTATCACAGGTTTATTTCTTGCCGTAGCATCATTAATATACTCGAATCCGTATAGTTTGTTTAAAACCTGTAAATCTTAAACATCGTCATCGGCTGATAGAATAGCTACATTTGTAAATATATTTCATAATAATCTACATATATATATATATATATATATATATATATATATATATATATATATATATGCAGAGAGAGAGAGACAGATATTGGGATTCATATAAAAATCATGATATTCATTTACCCTACCCTACCCTTAGACCCTACCCTATGTAGGCCTACTTGCATAAGAACATTACCTATAACTAGAAGTAATATTTTATTTATATTTTAGTTTATAATATTTTAGTTTATTTCTAAACCAACTCTTTAACTGTTTCAGATGTTTTCGACAAACATTTTTGTTTTCTCAGCTGTGTTGTATGGCATCACTCTACCGTGTTACTCTCAGCTGAGCATCGTAGAGCTTCCTTACCAAACAATAATGATTGCAGATGTGACCAGCTTGCAAGTAGACACTTTGATGAAGCAATCATACAGCGTCCATGGGAATTTTACTGTCTATGTTGCTGGCATGTTTTTTGTAATGCAGGAGAACACAGCCTAAGAAGTCACCTTAATATATTTCTACAGTTGAAATGACTTTCAGAAAGGCGACTTTGTAAATAGTCAACAAATCTTAACGATACATTTAATTAAAAGCCAAATATTCATTTAAAATTACATAACACTACAAACTAATTTTAAAAGCTTGTAAACATGCAGCGCAACATTAGTAAAATTTTACAAAGCTTCATTGAAATAGATTAGAAAATATATAAAAATAATGTGCTGTGTATTGCAAAAGCGCAAATATTTGATTTTTCAAATGATTTGGTTTGGGCAAAAACAAAGTCAACACTGGGCAAATATGGGTCAATGTTCAATCTGCACTTAACTCTTTGCTGACGAAATACGAGCAGAAGGATGTATAAGTACATTATTTGTAAACATTTTCAACTTTGGAAATCATGCAATCTCTTCGTTTATAGATATAACTGAAATGTGAATGTATATCATCCCGGTTTGAACAATTAAATGTGGAAAGGAACAGTAATAAATGTAGCAAATTATTCTTATCTAGAAAAGTAATATTGTCACGACAAAATTAAATAAATTACTCAACATATTTTATGTATATATATAAAATATATATTATATATATATATATATATATATATATATATATATATATATATATATTAAACAAAAATATAATATACATAAATATATTTTTCCTCATTATGGTTCATGTAAGTTCATTCAGGATTGTTCCTTATGACCTTTACCTAATAATGTATGGTCACTGCCAGTAATGAGACCACTTACGACCACGAAAAAGATTAGGTGTACTAAAAACAAGCTTCATTCAACACTTGAACTCACAATCCTTTTACATACTCCAGATCATGATTGCTGTGCTTTTAGACCCTACCCCAGGCCAACTCGTATATGTGCATTACCTATGACGAGATGTAGTATTAATACTGCATTAACTTGATTTATTTAATTTTGATAATTTCATCAAGCGTAATTTCAAATCCAACTCTTTTACCGTTTCAGATGTTTTCGACAAACCTTTTTGTTTTCTCAGCTGTGTTGTACGGCATTACTCTACCGTGTTACTCTCAGTTGAGAATCGTAGAGCTCCCTTACCAAACAATATTAATTGCAGAAGTGACCAGCTTGCAAGTAAACACTTTGATGAAGCAATCATACAGCGTCCATGGGAATTTTACTGTCTATGTTGCTGGCATGTTTTTTGTAATGCAGGAGAAAACCGCTTAAGAAGTCACATTAATATCTCATTAAAAACTCTTATTTTCATTAATATTATGCGAATAATATATCGAATATATTATCAAAGAGGACCAAGTGATCCTTCACTCGGACAAATAAGAATAAAATGATGAAATTTGTAAATTTTATTTGATTGAATCGGTTGAGAAAATTTAAAGGTTGACTTCCTTGTATTTTATTTTAAACACTTGAGGAGACTCGTTGATCCTCCTTCCATCATTCTATCGTTGATTCAATAATCGTTGTCAATTTGGGGAGACAATAAAGAAGATAAGAGTTCTATTACTAACTCCTTCTGTCTTTAAACGACAACTTAAAATATTAACCATGTGAAAACTTTTAGTGTAGAATAACATTATTGTAAATGAAGGAGAACTTACGAATAAATAGGCATGTTACAGTAGTATATTAGTAAAATTATAGTCTGTTAATTTTAATAACAGTTATTAACGGTGTTTTTTTACTATGTTTAATACCGTTATTGTCTCCTCATAAAATGGTTTTCTCTCAATACTAAAACCTGTTTCATGGTAATATATAAATATCTTACAGTAAATTAATTCGCTGTCTTTCACATATTTACCATGAACACTGTTCCTCACATTATATACTTTTGTTTTATACATTAAAGACTTGTTACATTGGACGTCCTTCATATATTTTTCTTGAAGAGATTTGCTTTCAATTCTTATGAAAGTTTCGTTCGATTACCTTCTTTATTCGTAAAATTTTATTACTTTGTTCTGTTCGGTGCTTTATTACAGTTCTAATAAATGGGCTACTAATAGCGTGAGGTTGTTATTTCATATTCAATAGTGTTTACATATTCAATAGTGTTCTTCTCATATACTCGTAATTTGGATTAAAAATATTCGTTTTCATCCGAAATGATATTGTTAAATTTTACTTACATTTTTCGATCTATTCATTCCAAGTTTACAATTTGGATTTAGGTCTTCATGCATTTTATTTTGATATATTTTAACTTTTGTGTACAAATGATTTTATGATAACATCCATCCTTATAACTGTCAAAACTATTATTATAAATTTTTATTTGGTTCTGTTGATATTATTATCCATTCATCAATTTTATCTTTTCTAGTCTTTTCCGGTTGATAGACAAGTTTATGGTTTTGTAAATGGAGATATTATGTAATCCACTTTCCATCCACCTTATAATAATTACTTATTGTTCATATTCGTTTGCACCATAATGGATTTCGACTTTTGGCGTAAACGAGTCAGCAAGTCCTTGTTGATGTACTACAAACAACTAGATATTTATTTTTAAATAAATAAAACCTCTAAACCACAAATAACTTTTATTTAAACCTTATGTACATTTCAATTACACAGAAATCATCTTCAGAGGTATTTAAAAAATACAGTTGTATTTTGAAGTTGTACTGAAGTTGTATTTTTTAAATACCTCTGAAGATGATTGCTGTGCAATTGAAATGTACATAAGGTTTAAATAAAAGTTATTTGTGGCTTAGAGGTTTTATTTATTTAAAAATAAACACTTCGTCACAGTTGCTTCATAAAGTTATTACTAGATATTTCTTTAATTAAAGTTGCCTCGGCTGATAAATTTTCGGTTTGTGTTTCTCTTCAGTAAAGATTATGTAGTACTTAATACATACTGTATTATTTTTACTGTTATTTTATTTCTAATGGAGATTCCTTGTTTTGATTACTTTTTTTCATCCAGAACTTGTTAACTCTTAATCTTAGGGTTTATTACACTTATCTCCTACTCTTTTTTTTGAATTGTAAATGTGAGGTTCTTCTAGAGTATGGTTTATTCGTTTTATAAAGAACATTAAAATTAGGACTACTTATAGGCTCACTAAAAGAGTGACGATAAATGGTTTGGGTAATTTAAAGCTTAATGGGTAATTCCTTGGTTTAGATATTGCCTCTGCTATATATCTTAGAGCTTAGGTAGATCTTTAGATTTTGACATTTTGGTATTAACAAAATAATTTTGTCTCGTAAATGGAAGAAGATCCCATATGAGAATGAAAACAGCCCCCACGGTTGCAAAGAAGAGTTTTAAAAGTAATCTTAAAACACACTATAAGCACAAAAATATTACAAATTAAAGTAGAACACATTCTTTCTACAAACTATTTTTTATTTGCATTTAAACAAAACAGAAGGTCTTTTCTTACTTATTTTGTTTATAACTTATAAACCATGTAACGTAGGTAGAAATGTTGATTGTATAAAACGTTCATTGAATTACTGGGATAAAATTTTATTATATACATTTATACGACAAAACAAAACATTTGAAAGAAAATTTAAATTTGAAAACCTTGATATATCAATTAATCTAATTAATAATAAGTACTAAACAGAAATTATATAAGTTAGTCAGAATATCAACCATTTAACCGGGACATGAAATTGTTATTAGAGAAACAAAATGTGCACTCTAAAAATATTGATAGAAAAAAAAAATTACATTATAGTATTTCAACTGTTTATAATATACTGCTCATAATTTTAGATAAATGAGAGTATTCTATTGGAAAGTAGATTTACCATTGTAACTTATTATTTTTAGCAATATAGTTATGCGTTTTAGTAATTCGGAATAAACTATTTTCTTGAAAGGGACAAGAACAGTAGGGGAAGATACAGGACCATATATACCTTCCGCGCTTGCAGTTTTTATTTCCTGCGAGAGCGAATAGTAGTTGGTTAATCTAGATCTTTTTTGTGCCCATTGGCTGTGACATTAGGCTACAAAGACTACTTGGAGATTAATTACTGAAACTAGATATTCCAACGGCTATAAAGTTGAGAGATTGAAGCTCTGCAAATGTTTTCCTCAGAAATATTATAATATTGATTTCTTCATAGAAATAACTCTTATCAGAGAGGAATACAACTACATTTTTTTCAGATTTTAAATAAATATTGAAAATATGAATATGGAAACGTAATTAAATATAATTAAACAACATATAATTATAAAATATACTTCAAGTATAGTAAAAGAAAGAACTGAACGAAGTATAGTAATTCACGAAACTGAACAAAACTAAATAAGGAATATACTAAAGTTTAGCTTTTAAAGAAAAGCCATAAAAAGCAAATTTATTCGTTTATTAAAAATCTAACCTAATACATTACATGATTTGTAATGAGTTATATGAAGTGTAATACATTACATGAAGTGTAATACATTCCATAAAGTGCTAGGTAACGCTATTAACCAGTAATACGCATTCAGCATAATTAATGCGCGTACATAATTGCGAAAGCATGTTGCCAGCTAAAGCAGAATATCTGAAGCACAGGCTTAAACTGTTGCATATTGGGAGTAGTAGATTACAGATATAGGGGAGTGCAACCATTCGTATTTACACACAAATGTAACATTCAGTGCTGTTTCTATGTGAATGGTTACTATAATCAGAGCATATGAATAATTATATTTTAATAAATAGTTTAAACTATTTTATAAATATGCTGAAATGATAAAACCGAAAACTTGTTTCTAAGATTTAATTTAAATTTGGGCAAAATACATTCTTGAATTACAAAAACGATTATTATGTGTAAGGGTATTTTAATTAAGTATTGAAATTTAGCTTTTAAATAAAAGTCGAATATGTATATATATATATATATATATATATATATATATATATATATATATATATATATATTAATATTTTAAATATGATGATATGTTTTCTTGTAATATAGTTAATAAATTAAAAATATTTCAAAAACAAGAATACTTTTAATGAATATATTTATTCAAAGCTTTTCGCCGATAAATAGTATCAGCATCTTCAGGAAAATTATCTAATAAAAGTATCTAAAATAGTATCAGCATTTTATTAGATAATTTTCCTGAAGATGCTGATACTATTTTATCGGCAAAAAGCTTTGAATAAATATATTCATTAAAAGTATTCTTGTTTTTGAAATATTTTTAATTTATTAATTATATATATATATATATATATATATATACTATAATATGTATTCTTGTGTTTTAATAAAGAAATAAAACAATTCACAAATACAAGAATAATTTATTGAATTTACAATTCAAAGCTTTTTGTTGGCAAACAGTACCAACATCATCAGGAATACTAAGTAAGAACATCCTAAAATTCCTGTGGATGTTGGTACTGTTTGCCAACGAAAAGCTTTGAATAGTATAATCAATAAATTATTCTTGTATTTGTAGATTGTTTTATTTCTTTATATATATATATATATATTTCTGTGATCTTCATTATAGAATTGTCAGAATATTTTTGTTAAAAGTTATATGAAATGTTACGCTCACTTATATCTATGACATCAACTTCTATCTACATATATGTGTCTTTTATCTTATTCCATATAAAACGATGACAGTTATAATTTGTAACGACAAATAAAACCAAGCGTGGATTTAATTCTATTGCTATAGTAACACTTATTATTAGTATTATGTGTTATTAGTAACTAATATGGCGTTATATTTAACTTAATAGAAAATAGAGCATAATAGAAATTTAATTAGAAAAACCTCTTAAAACAACTTTTATTTAGTGTTATGTTAAATCGAACAGGATACTCTTCTTTCATAAAACCTAATTTTTACAACTTTCATTTTATATATTCATTATGCATTACAGTTCTCTAGTTGTATTTTTAAGATCCTAAGATGGCTTTATTATGAAATTGCTTTACTTATAATTAATATAAATATTGTAAATAACCTCTTTTTATTTCGAATTTTAAAATATTAAAAATATTAGATAGAAACTTTGTAAAGTTAAACTTACTAAAACTTTGTAAATTAATTTATTGCAATATGTGAAGGTTTAGTCTGTCTTGTTGAACAATTGTAGTTAGATTCATTCTCTTTAATTTGGTTTTAGCTTAATTTGTTGGAATTGACTCACCTAGTTATTTGATGTCTTCGTTTTCTTCTCTGACACTTCATCTTTTCACTTTAAACTTGATAAGTAGTTTTTAAATATTTGAGAAATTTGAAATAAATAATACCAATTTTAAAATATATTTCTTACACAACAAAAACTTCTTGATAATTTAGTTCACACATTTTTACAAATAAAAAGAGTATTTTATTTAGACCCGTTTAAAATAATGCGTAGAGGATTTCACTATGAAACATTTACTGCATTGCAAAAGTATCACCTTTGCTTGAGTTTAGTAAATTAATTACAATTTTTAATGTGCGGCCATTGGCATATATTTATACAGCTAATATTAAATTTCAATGTGTAGCTCTCCTACTTTGGCACACGAGAGGTTAATTCAAGATATGACCACAATTTGTATCAAAAGTATATAATTTATATTTATGTGTATATTGTTGCTTTTTAATAGATTTTATAAAAATCAAAAAAATGTAGCATCAAGTAATAATAGGTAGAAATATGTAGCTTCAAGGCCTAGATATTTACCAAGCCTAAACCTAAAGAAGCCTGATCGAAACGTAAAGAGAAATAAATATTATTGTAGTAGTATGAGATTATTGATATTTTATTGTTCGTAACATATATGCTATCAAGTATCTAAGGTAAGATTTACACATCTCAGATCAGGATTAACAACATTAATTTAAGAAATAATTAAACACTAAGGTTTGTCTCTAGTGTAAGAAAATAGTACATTTCAGTTCATGTCTTATTTTACACATTCTATACGAGTTCGTTAGCACATTATTTGAGAAGTCCGTAGAAAGCCTTTATGTTGCCTACATTTTCAACATAGTTGTATATATTCGCTTTACTATTATTGTTTCCTTCGTATTTAGAAATGGATTGGAGACGTCACACAGTAGAAATTCACAGCAAACCCATTTCGATGCTTTTGTACTTGACACAAATGCAAAATGTACGGTGAAGGGAAGCCATTGACGACATAGCCTAATTTATCTTACAAAACTGATTGCTTCTGTTTTACTTTAGTTTAAATAACAAGATTCGAGTGGTTATTTTATGGCTGTACTTAAATGTTCGCTTGCCAAGACTAATAAAAAGTGTTTATTATTTATTAACAATAAAATTAAAATAAAAGAACAATAACTAAGCAAGTGACCAAGTTGTGCTGTTTAAAACCATTTAGAGTTTAATGCTTTAAACGTTGATAACTGTAGACTTCTAAGCTGCTTTGCTGAAGTTGATAAATTTAAAGAAATAAAAATTTTACCTAAACAATATAATTTTTTAAATGAACTGTTTTTGTTCCTAGTTGTAATTAATCATTCTTCAAAAGGTCAGCTGTTGTTTTTTAACACTTTATTGTTGTTTAAAATTATGAAATAAAAGTAAGGGACTAACATTCTAATTAGTATTGGAAGCAATTATATAACCTATTTGAGTACTAAAAACAAATTGATATATTTTGTAATTTTAAAGTGATTAAAATTATTAAAATTATTTAAAAAAATAAAATCATGAAAGTTATCTAAACAATAAAGGGGAAAAATAAATAATAAATCGAAATTATCAATATATTTATCTTTATTTCTGTTAAGAATATTTCTAAATATTTGAGTAGAGTTTTCTGCTATTCCTAACGTTACAATATTAAGAGTATATTTACGTTATCATAATATGTTTTGTAGTACAAGAATATTGTAACATTAGGAATGACAAAAAACTGTACTCAATTATGTATATATATATCTATCTATCTATCTATCTATATATATATATATATATATATATATATATATATATATATGTATGTATAACATATCTTTAAATAAATAAGAACTAAATAATTTCAGTAATATGCTTTTATATTATTAATTATTATAAATATTATTTGTAATATGAGAACTAATAGAGTGTGGTTGAAACATTGTTTACTCATTTTTATTAATTTATTACAAATTTTTCCTTAATTTTTCCTCAAAAAAGCTTTTTTTTTCTACTATTACAATACCGTACCTAATACTACCCCCAAAGGTGATATTGATGAAACAAGTAGTGACCAAAGATATGTGTACACAAAGTTATGCGAGCTGTTTGGTAGAAACAACTATCCCATGCGTGGTAATGGGACATGCGGATCGCATTAACGCTCCCAATAAATCTGAACAATTACACCTACCAATAATAATGACGTCATCTGTATAAGCCGGGAATATATTCCTCTCAAACAGGAATGCCTTTGCCAAAATTCCTTAAAGGTATTTGGAAAACTAAATATCATTGAAATGATCAAACTTAAGGGAACCAAAGTACGGTAAAGAGCTCAACTTTATCCCAAGCTAATATATAGATATTTCTTTGAAAAAAAATTGTTTTACAGGGACGATTATTGTTTTTATTTTCAAAAACTAAAATCAGATAGACTTTAACCAAATTTACTTCAAGTTTGTCTAAAAAAATTTTTTTTAATTACTTTTATTATTCAAATTTTTACAAATATTAGTCAATTATCTTTTAATGCTTGTAAATAGATTTCAAACTTTATAAAATAAATTAAGTAATTAAATTTATAAAGCTAATTTAATCGAACTCTGAACCTTTCATTATTAAACAGGCTTTGCAGTAAAAGAAATACACAGAATGCATTAAGTTTGTGAGACTCCCCCCTCTTAAGTAGGGTCACGTTATTGAGCAAGTGCTTTCTCTCCTTCCCCCTCTCTCCCTACCCTCTCTGTCTCTCTTTCTCTGTGTCTCCGTACCTCTCTTTCCCTCTTGCTGATGTCTACCACAAAACTTAAGCAGTAATATAGTTATCTACCAACGTTTAAGGTTTAATCCATTACGTTAAAAAGGGTGGCTGGTGAATATAATTTACCGTTTATTTTGGTAAAAATATTTTAAAGTCGAGCAGTAAACCTGTGGGTAAGTAACGGTGTGCAGCTAGATATGTAAAGTCGATCAGTAAACCTGTGGGTAAGTAACGGTGTACAGCTATATATGTAAAGTCGAGCAGTCAACCTGTGGGTAAGTAACGGTGTGCAGCTAGATATGTAAAGTCGAGCAGTAAACCTGTGGGTAAGTAACGGTGTGCAGCTAGATATGTAAAGTCGATCAGTAAACCTGTGGGTAAGTAACGGTGTACAGCTATATATGTAAAGTCGAGCAGTCAACCTGTGGGTAAGTAACGGTGTGCAGCTAGATATGTAAAGTCGAGCAGTAAACCTGTGGGTAAGTAACGGTGTACAGCTATATATGTAAAGTCGAGCAGTAAACCTGTGGGTAAGTAACGGTGTGCAGCTAGATATGTAAAGTCGAGCAGTAAACCTGTGGGTAAGTAACGGTGTGCAGCTAGATATGTAAAGTCGAGCAGTAAACCTATGGGTAAGTAACGGTGTGCAGCTAGATATGTAAAGTCGAGCAGTAAACCTGTGGGTAAGTAACGGTGTGCAGCTAGATATGTAAAGTCGAGCAGTAAACCTGTGGGTAAGTAACGGTGTGCAGCTAGATATGTAAAGTCGAGCAGTAAACCTGTGGGTAAGTAACGGTGTGCAGCTAGATATGTAAAGTCGATCAGTAAACCTGTGGGTAAGTAACGGTGTGCAGCTAGATATGTAAAGTCGAGCAGTAAACCTGTGAGTATGTAACGGTGTGCAGCTAGATATGTAAAGTCGAGCAGTAAACCTGTGGGTAAGTAACGGTGTGCAGCTAGATATGTAAAGTCGTCAGTAAACCTGTGGGTAAGTAACGGTGTGCAGCTAGATATGTAAAGTCGAGCAGTAAACCTGTGGGTAAGTAACGGTGTGCAGCTAGATATGTAAAGTCGTTACTTTAAAACACATATTGTATTTTTAGTAGTTAAAACTTTTTCACAATTTAATGGCAAACAAATTAGTTACACCAACATTTATGAACTCACGTAAGTCTTGCGTGAAGACGTAAGTCTTCTAAGCAAATATATTCTCCTCATCTGTTTCTGTAACGTAACAATACTACTGCTAATAATAATAATGATGAATATTATGATGATGGTGACAATGAAAGTGATTCTATTCTTTGCAATCGATACTGCGACTTTATGTAATTCAGCGTAGTCTATGACCGCGATTTCGCAATGATTACATATATGATAATAAAGACAGTGATTACGACAATGATCAAGCGTAGTATTTTACGCATAGAGAGTGGAATGCCATGTAGAATATTAAAAACTCGAATTTATCTTTTAGCTGGTAGTGAGGTGGCACTTGTTAACAAAACGTATTTGAGAAAATCGTTTAAGAGAAAATCTAATCCAACACGGCCGACCTTACCTGTTCTCTCGACTTCTGGAACCATAGAATATAATTATATCTATGTCTATCTATTTTATTACCGAAGCATCTCCAAACGGAACTTAGATTGATTATATTTATATGTGTGTTTATCTATTTTATCATCGAAGCATCTCCAAACGGAACTTAGATCGAATATAATTATATCTATGTATATCTATTTTATCACCGAAGGCTCCCGAAAAGGTACTTAGATCTTATATAATTAAATTTATATGTATCTATTTTATTATAATTTTGTTATAATCTCCTAAAAAATTTCAAATGATTAAAAGACAAATTTATTTGAATACTTAACACACCTTGCTCCTTACAACAATGTCAGGCCTCAACACACATATAGAGACGGGGAAGGGTATTAAGTTTTGCGTGTCGTAGAAATGAAAGATGAGGAGAACAGATAGTTTTTATTGAAGCAAGTCGATTACTTGAAGATTTATTGTGTTATACTTCACTTGAAACTAGGCTATTGAAGAGTGTGCAAATATTAAAACCAGGAACGCTGAAGAATAGTTCGATTGTTTCAGCCTGTTGCAAAAGTAACTTTTAAAAAAATCAGGTTCTGGTTGGAAGATGAATTGTAAAATAGCATAGAATAAGATAGGGAAGTCTTCAGATCGTGAGAGATAGCTGTCGACTTCTGTCAAACTAATTCCATCTATGTATCTAGTTACCCAAGAGGGACATCACTATGTGACGTAATATAGAGAATCGGTCTGTTACAGGCACGTGACTCTGCACTATAATATCTCCTCTGCACCCTGTACTGTTGTTTTATGTTCTTACCTTTATTAACACTTTTTTCACAAATATTTTTGGGGGTTCTACCCAGTTGACTCTTTTCCGCGAGATACTGAACTGAATGATCGTAAACACCTACTTACAATTAAAATTCACAAAAATGGTAATTTTCTAAAATAACTGTATTTTACTAAATATTCATAAATAGCTTTACATGAATACGTGTAAGATATTACACACAGAAAACTAATGATTTTCAACTTCCAAGTCTACAAATAAGTAGAAATACAAACTTTATTAAAAAATAATAATTTTAATAAAATAATGTGGATATTTTGAATTTTGCAGTTCATAAGGTTCGGAGATACGTAACTAATCACTTCTACATTAGTTTATGACTATCCGAAACTAAATTTTGAAAATTTTTAAAAACTTACTGGGACAGAACGTTTTTGGTCGCTCCGTGGAGATCTTCATCAGTGTCTTCTGCTTGGAGTTGTTAGGCTAAGCGGTTTTTATTAGCAAAAAGAAAAAAATACCACTTGAAACAAATGTACCCTAAAGCACCTCCCTCCTGGCTCTCCCTAATATTCACAAACCCAATGTCCCCATCTATGACATCATCAACTATCAAAATGCCCATAAACTAGCAAAATACATGGACAAACTAGTCAGACAATCTATTCACGTGAATACAGACACAGGCATAAAAAAACAGAACAAACCTCATAAATAAAATAAAAGACATAAACATGCCCCACGATTCAACACTACTGTCACTCGACATAACAAATATGTACACCAACATATTCGTATCCGAAACCCCAAACAACCTAGAGACCTAGTTAATGGAGAACAACATACCAAAAACACATATCAATGAAACCCTCAACATCCTAGAGACCTAGTTAATGGAGAACAACATAACAAAAACACATGTCACTGAAACCCTCAACATACTAGAGACCTAGTTAATGGAGAACAACATACCAAAAACACATGTCACTGAAACCCTCAACATCCTAGAGACCTAGTTAATGGAGAACAACATACCAAAAACACATGTCACTGAAACCCTCAACATCCTAGAGACCTAGTTAATGGAGAACAACATACCAAAAACACATATCAATGAAACCCTCAACATCCTAGAGACCTAGTTAATGGAGAACATACCAAAAACACACGTCACTGAAACCCTCAAAATCCTAGAGACCTAGTTAATGGACAACAACATACCAAAAACCCATGTCCCCGAAATCCTAAACATCCTCCAAACCATCCCCAAACAAAACTATGTCACCCATAACTCTAATTTCTATGCACAACCAGATGGACTATCCATGGGATGTCCTAAGCGAATTTTTTCTACAACACATAGAAAACACCAAGATACTCACAAACAATACACACGCACACAAAATCATTTACTGGCACAGATACGTCGATGATATAACACTACACAGAGGCAACTCCCGTCAATGCGATAAACTCCTCACCTACACTAATACCGTACATCCAAAACTCCAATTCACCTCAGAGGTTAAAACCAACCGATCCCTAAACTTCCTCGACCTCACCAAAACAAATAACCATACACAGAAACACAGTTTCAACATTTGCAGGTAACCCACGACAGACAAACTTGTCCACAACACCTCAAACCACCCTACCCAACACAAACACGCTGCCTTCAGATATATCCTCCATAGACATAAAGAAGTTCCAATGACCACAGAAAACATAAACAAAGAACTAGACATAATTAAATATTTAGCATACACAAATGGATACAACACCACAATAATACATAAACTAAGGCACAATATACAAGCAAAAAACACTAAAATTACCACTACAGGGAGGTAAAACAAATACATCACAATACCATACATATACAGAACATAAAATTAAATATCCTACACATTTCAAAAAACAGGATACAAAATAGCGTACAAAACTAATAACAATTAACAATACAAAATACAATACGACACCAACAACAAAGACAAAATACAAGCACCAGGCGTATACAAATTAAACTGCAACCAAATTTACATTGGGCAACCAGCTTCAAACAAAAGGTCGAGGAACACCACACACACATAAAGAAACAGAACACAACTAAACAAACATTTACCATAACCTAGAAATCTTACACATCAACAAAAAAGGACCACATCTTAACACACTAAAACAATATGAGGTTTACAAACATACAAAAACACAAAATTCAAACATATTAAACCAACAACCCCAATACAAATCACACATACTATCGCAAACCTGCCTTTAAAATCATCACCGCTTAAAATAACAACTCCAAGCAGAGGATATTGACGAACAACGATCGAAAACGTTCTATCTCAGTAGGTTTTTAAATATTCACAAAATGTTCGGATGGTCATAAACTAATGTAAAAGTGATTAATGTAGATTTATTTATTAAACACAAGCATTAAGTCACTTTAGCATAAAGGAGCTCTAGGCTGCAATCAATGCACTAATACTTCGGTTAAGTGAACTTCCGTCCAAAGGTGTCAAGTTTTCGGGCCATTAAGCATCTATCAAAGGGTGTATTGTGTTTTAGTTACTGTATATAAGAGTTAAACCGCAACGGGTCTTTAAAGCATTGATTTTTGTCTAAAGAAAATATATTACACCTCATTTCTAAAAAAAAAACTCTCAAACACCAATTATCGTGATTTTATCAGCTGTGAGTTTCTTTCAAACCTGCAAGTTTTCTAACAATATTTCAATGTCACCCATCACCCTATTGTAAGAGAATAAATATACGTGTTTCTGTCCTTAACAGATAAATATATTTTTTACGTATCTTAGCAATTATTTATAAAGTAAATTATTTAGGAGAATATTGTTCTGAGAAAGTTCATTAATTTGAAACAGGAACACGCGCATGTTTGTGGGTTGGCTTCGTAGACTATCATTGTTACTTTACCAGTTTGTTGAGGTTATATAGTACCATAATATTTATTTTCACAAGTGAAAAAACAAATAAAAAAACGTTGTGCTGAATAGGTTGTAGAACGTATACTAAATATATAAGGAGGCCTCGATAAATTTGAAGATAGAATAAATTCTGATGAAAATATTGTTTGCTATTAACTTGAAATAGTTATAAAAAAAAGTTTCGTAGATTGAGAAGTCAGAGTATGTAAGTCTGTGGTATGCTTAATAACATTACCAGATTTTTAATTTCTTATAATTACTAATCTGAGGTTAAAACAGCTTCACGCATTGAAAATAATTATCTGGATTTGTAGTTTTGGTGCTAATATTGAAACAAAATTCATCGGGTGTTGCATTACATTATAAATGGCTTGAAACGCGTGTCCATATTCAAGCAATGACTTTGAAAATTCGCTATCGCTTTTTACTTTAAGTAATGGTTAAATTTATTTGTAGCTTAATAAAACATATGTAATATTCAAAGCCAGCTTTCTGTTTAATGTACTGACAATTCATTTTATTATTTTTAATTAATATAAAGCAAAAATTACGGTATGCAGCCACGAACTCCCATAGAAGCAAAATAAAATGATAGTAGCTCTAAACCTGCCTTCTCCCCTAACTAAAGTAGATCCCCAAGAAACACTTTGCCAGGAGTCACTGAAGATGATTCAGAGTTTGTACTCGCACTCCATTCAAATCTACACCTAAGGGTCAGTTTCCTAGTCCAAATAGAATATAATTTAATGCAAATTCAAATAAATATACATTAATAAGAAACTTTTTAAAAAAGCAAGTGTATAGGTCCCAAATTCTAAGGTGGATTGATGATATAACGCATCGATTTATAAAAAATGGTACAAAGGAAATTAATGTTTAATCTAAACCTCTCGAATGGTATTACTACATATAGGCCAGTATATAAAATAATTTTAAATCGGAAAAATGGAAACTAGTGTTGCAATTTAGTAGTGGATAAAGAAAATGCTTAAAACGTTGAATCAAGTTCAAGTGCTTTTACGCTAGAGAAACAAATGTACTTTTAGAAACTTAAGTGACAGGTTTTAGACATGTTTCATTTAAATTACCTTAAAACGTCTAGACGTAGAAACAAAGTATACCCCAAATATATTTAATCCATAAGCCTGACAAGATTCATACGGACCTACCTACAACACACATTTACTTTCTGTAGAGTTTTAAAAATACGCAGCTTTGATTTAAAAATTATTTAAAATGCTCCTGAATAAAAAGCAAAGTTTTCTTTAAAATAAGAATTCGTTTCAGGGCCCGGGATTTTTTTAAAACTTTTATTAAAAAATGTTTATTTAGAATAAATGTTGAATAAAAGGTTCTGTCGCTCTTATGGCATATCTACTGTTAGCTGAGCAATATTAGTGAGTAATTTTACTAGTTACATACAGTTCTGGAGGTTTCATGTATTGGGACCATTTTAAGATCACTCTCTTTTGATGCCTCTAATACCCAGAAGAGAATGTACGTTACGCAACAAGGTAGCAAGGTCACCGATAGTAAGAAAGTCAGTGATATTAGTGGGCTAGCACAAATAACTCATATTCTATTCTAATGGAATATATTTCGAAACTTTGTCAAAATCTGCTTACTTATTGGTTAGAGGATCTACAGCAATACTGTCGAGCAAGAAGTATTTTTTTGAAAATAGTCGGACATTTATACGTGAAAGTAGAAAAAATTTGTAGCGGCGATATTTTCGTAGAATTAGCATTATAACGATATATTGAGTTAATTACATGTCCATAACTATATGTATCATGAGTATCTCATGTAAACAATGTGGTGAGTCTTGTTAAATTATGCCAGGAAAGCATTTTAATGTAAAGTCCGCTAAAGTCTCTCCTTGGTCATTAAATATTATCTCAACTCCACTCTAGGCTAACTGAGAGGGCAAAGTTATGATGAAATGGTTAAACTTTGTTTAGTAATGTTGTTTAGCTAGGATTGTTATTTATGATAATTGTTCTTGCAACAGATGAACTACGAGAATTATAAAAATTAAATTTTATGTAAAATGTATTATACATTACTAATAAAACAGGTTACCATAGCTGTATGGAGTTATATATTTGTATATATTTTTATGTTATGTACCTTACGTACTGTTCACAATGTATGGTTTATTGGTAATGTAACTCATTAGAAAATTATTATTAACTGTTAGAAACCCAGGTGAGATTTACCTAAATATGTAACCTATATATTGAACTAATTGCTGACAGGTACCAGGATAAGATTAATCGGGTGGGATCATATTTTGACCGCGGATTAACTGTCGCGTTTAGGCACTACAGTATCCATAATAACCTTGTACAGCTTACGCGAAAAACGCGTAAATGTAGTCTCGTTGTCGGTAGGGTAAGAAACGCGAAAAGAGGGGACGATCTCTCTCAGAGGGTAGATTTACCCACGGCAGTGTGTTTGTGTCTGAGTGTGATTGTTTGTGTGTGTTTGTTTCTGTGATTGTGTATTAATGGCATTTACAAGTAGCCACTTAGAAACCTAAATTATTATATAAATTTATTTTGTATAGTTATATTAGTTTCCAGGTAATTATAGGTTTTTGTTACTTTCTTATATAATAGTAGGCTGGTGACATCTATATTGCCTCTTGGACCTTTCCTCTTAGTTTGTCCCACTTTGCGGTAGCTCCTTTGACAAAAAATCTACAGAAATTAAAAATTTATTACAGGTCTTACCTTTCCAATTACTGTTTCTACTCTGTTAACGGTAATAGCCTTCCTTAGTTTCCGTATACTTAACGCTCGGGCACACAAATGGTAGCCTAATAGTCTACTTTGAGAATTCGGTCTAAAAACAGAAACCTGTAAGCTCACAAACTTCGATCTCATAGACGTGTAACACAGACATATGTTTTACATAATTTCGCACACAATATTCCCCTCAACAATACGTTCCTCAGTACGCAATTTTTAAATAATTATTTCCGAATAAAAAGAAACTATTTTTAAATAATTGTTCACTTTTAATTGCATTGTAGTTTCTAAAAAAACTTTGTGTTGTCCTGTTTAATCTTTTAAATCTGATTCACTTCGAAAAGTTAAAAATCTAAACAATTATTTTGGAAAAGCAGCATTAGAATCTAGAATGGAGCATTATCAAGAGAAACATAAACTGTTTCACACTTGTAACGTTATTTTGCTAGATAACTCTAGGATTTAGGTTGCATCTATCTATAATGGAATTCTAGAAGGGAGCTCAATATTTATAGGGAAAACATAAGAGGAAACCTGATACAAGGGATGAAAACGTTAAATATGGCGTTTGTAGAAAGAATCAAAAAATCTGGGACATGAATACACTTGGAAAACAGCGATTGCTAAATATAATCAAATGAGAAGAATTCATAAATTGTATTGTTTGTAAATACTTTGAAAAATATTTCTGATCATATTTATTTTATTTTAACCTCTTACGAATTCTATTCTCAGATAAGTATAAAGCAACTTATAGTTTTAAAGTTATATTTCATGAGGGTTGACTTCGTCATTTTAAATATATTGTGATTGCGAAATGAGCGGTATTTGTTGTTTACTTTATTCATAAAGACTTATTTACTTAGGATACTTTACCATGGTAATACAACATTATTTTTATAAATAAAATCCACTTTCCTCATATTTTGCGCAGTGACTAAAACAATTTCCTTAGTTAGACAGTTTTCCCCAGAGATAATTTATTGTCATTGCAGATATAAACGTTGCACGCGGACAATCCGGGACCAAGAACTCATTTGTAACAAAACTAATTGTAAGCACCCCATGATAATTTATATTCCGTGACGTCTCAAAGTGGTTTCATTTGAATATGACCGTAATGGATGATTTTAGGGCGATTCTGTGCGGAAAATCTGGTTACTAGACTAATTGAAGGGTTGTAAATGCGTGTAAAATTTTGCACTTTAACAGACGGTAGTAAGTAGGCTATAAATAACAGTCTTAACTTCCTTAGGATAAACGGTTTATAAGCGCCGAAATAGGCTGTCTTTTGATCAAGAATTTTACACTCTCAAGGTTTCATAAAAACATACAAGTCTTAACCACCCAATTTTTAAATAATATTACTTTAGAATATTACAACGATATTTTTAAATCTTTTCGTAAAAAAGTGTGTTTTAAAATAGGCTATAATAATATGACTATAAAACTGGGATGCATTAACAAAAATATAAATTTGTCAGATGGTAAATATATATATATATATATATATATATATATATATATATATTGACAAAAAATCCAATTAGTTAAATATTCAGTGTTTATTAAGTAAATTTAACAAAATTAATGTAACAATATATGTAGGTTGTTATTATACATATGTTTCTCTAGAAAACCATTACGAATGAATTTGATTATTTTCATTTTTGGCTGATCTTTCTTTCTACGGATTTTTGATTTACTTACTAGAACTATTTTAAAAACTATTTGCCTTGCAAAAAGCCCGTTTTATATGTTTCCCTAATACACTCAACAATTATTTTTCCTCATTTGTATTTTTTTTCTTAAAATCACACATAGATACTTTGACCATTACATTTGTGTTTCAAGACAATATGATTATTAATTGATTTCATTCCATATTGTTTTTAAATCGTTCTTTCCCACTTCTTGATTGTGCCTATAAGATTTTTGTCATTAGCGCGATTCCCTTGTCACATTACTTTTACAGTAATTTGTCTATTTTATTGCAATTACTGTCAACATGTGTTATTTGTTGATTTTAGTCACTTTTTAAAACAAGTGTAACATTTTTCTCAGATAATTTTCGACTCTTAAACATTTAGTCTGGATATTACTGAATGATATAGGAAAATCATCTACTGCAAAAAGCCTTTTCATTAATGTGTTATGGACTTCGAATGAACAAACAAATATCGTCTGCTTCCAGTTATAAGTTCTTTCTTGATGTTATTCGATAAAATAACGAAGAATCTACATTCATTTTCTTAAATTTAAGCATTTTAAAGTAGAATGTAGCCTACGTTTTTAAGCAAATGCTAATAAAACAAAATATTTTAAAAATTCCATTGATTAATTCTTAAACATATTTGTAATATACGCTGATAAAACCCTGTTAGAACGTTGTAAATAATCCTTTTAGAGCAAACAATGTAGGTATTTAAGTGGGTTTAGCTATAAACATAAACATATAGAAGACTTCACACCACTCACACATATCTCTAGGATCCTTTCTGTGTAGTACACAGGTAGTTTATAATTGTAAAAAAGTTTTCTGTTTAAATAAAACATACTTTTCTTTACAGGAAAGTTATGAACAAATATACATAGTTTGTGATATTTTAAAATATTCTTTCCATGGTTTATTGTACTTTGTCATTTTAAAAAGTTTTTAAGAACTGAAAATCCAAAGTGTTGTACAAAAATAGCACACGAGGATTCAGAAATTAGTTCAATTCGAGCTATAAATTAAGCTAAAGTTGATTAAAACGGCTCCAACATCAGCTAGTGTTCAATTATTTCCCGCGGTCTCTGAGGGCGAACTTTCATAACAAGAAACTTATGATTACTTATTTTCGATCTGGAAATTTTGTCTTTTTATAAAAGTTTCGAAGTCAAACTTTATTTAGTCACTCCGTTGTTTTAAAGCGGAATAATATAATACGTTGGGGAAATTACATTTTTCAATGTCTTATCTACGAAAAAGTTTAATTACATTACATCATTTTTCTTTTACGTATACAAAGCCCATCAAGCCACTCTCAGTACTTATTGAATTTGAATTAAAATGCAGAACCTTCTTTATATTTCCGTCTTTCCTTCTGGTGCTTGTTAAGAATTGACTCGTCTCATCTCTAATCATTCTATATCCAAACTTTTTTCGGTACACTTTATCACAAACACAAACACACACACACAAATAATTTTTAATGTTGTAATATATTGATTTTCACTATTGTTTTCAAAATTAAACTAAACCCTAAATTAAGTCGGAAATTTTGACTTAATATTTAGTTGTAAAATAATTCTTAAAAATCGGACTTGGTTGAAGTTAAGTAGAAACATTGATACACTTAGATGTAATCAACCTTACTAGGAAGTAAATTATAACATAAATTCCTTAAAAAGTAAATTATTTTGTTTTAAAGCTTTTACTTTTATGCATCTTGGATGTTATAATATAAATAAATCAAAAACAATACCCGGCCAATTGGTCCTACGGAATTTATGTACGTAAGACCCGTTATAAAACAACTATGTCGACAAGTGTTTTTATAAATATTATGATAAGAAACGTATTTTTGTACTTAGATAGATAGGATAACAAAGAATAAGAATACATTATTTAAAAATAGGCTTAAAATATTTTGGCAATTATCTGAAAAAACGCCTATATTGTGACCGGCAGGTAAGTGTTAAGGTGCAGTGACGCGTTAAGGTACATGAACTATTTTACCTGTAAGTTTATATTACTGTACATTATTTTGCCACATTTGTGGCTACTGTGCGGAACATTCTATCATGCAATAAATATTTTTTTTGCTATTATAATCAGCGTGTTTATTTTCTTTTCGCTTCGAAATAATACATTACTGTTAGAGATATATCTGTCTATAATAAAGAGGTTATTGTTAATTTGTTGAGGTTAAGTTTTGGAGGAATAATACATTGTTTCTGTTAACCAACTATTCGTTTAACAGTCATGACCACGGTCCCGGCGATGACGGTAAATCGAGTTTACACTGGATATATATATATATATATATATATATATATATATATATATATATATATATATATATATATATAAATATCGCAATATGTTTTCTTGTGTATTAATAAAGAACAAAAGTCAAAATACAAATACAAGAATTATATTTGAATTTACAATTCAAAGCTTTTCGTTGGCTAACAGTACCAACATCATCAGGAATATTAAACAATTAAAATTAACATATGTGCAAATTAGATCAAATAAATAGTTATGCCAAATCAATTACAATGTTGTTAAAAATTTTTTTATTATTTTTTTTTTTATTTTTTTTTTTTTTCTTTTTTTTTATTTTTTATTATTATTTTTTTTTATTTTGCTGCCCTAACATTACAAACACTGAATATATTATCGAATTTAGATTTTACTTGTATTTGTTCATTTATCAACTCATTATTAGTATTATATTTATGTATTTCTAAAGCTTCATAAATATTCATTCTCAGGCCTTTGTTAATTTCTTTTATAAGTATCATATTATCTATATTAGGAAATAAGTGATTATTATTAATACAATGACTAGCAAAATTTGATTTATAAATTTCTGGCTTTTTATATGCATTAAAATGTTCTTTATATCTATCTTTAAGTTTTTTCTTAGTTGGTGTATATAAATTAGAAAGTGATTATTGTAATAAAGTTTATATAGGACAAACTAAGAAAAAACTTAAAGATAGATATAAAGAACATTTTAATGCATATAAAAAGCCAGAAATTTATAAATCAAATTTTGCTAGTCATTGTATTAATAATAATCACTTATTTCCTAATATAGATAATATGATACTTATAAAAGAAATTAACAAAGGCCTGAGAATGAATATTTATGAAGCTTTAGAAATACATAAATATAATACTAATAATGAGTTGATAAATGAACAAATACAAGTAAAATCTAAATTCGATAATATATTCAGTGTTTGTAATGTTAGGGCAGCAAAATAAAAAAAAATAAAAAAAAAAAATAAAAAAAATAAATAAAAAAAAAATAAAAAAAATTTTAACAACATTGTAATTGATTTGGCATAACTATTTATTTGATCTAATTTGCACATATGTTAATTTTAATTGTTTAATATTCCTGATGATGTTGGTACTGTTAGCCAACGAAAAGCTTTGAATTGTAAATTCAAATATAATTCTTGTATTTGTATTTTGACTTTTGTTCTTTATATATATATATATATATATATATATATATATATATATATATATATATATATATATATATATATATATATTGCGTGTGTGTGTGAGTGTGTGAGTGTGTGTTTGTGCTACATTACGATCTGCATCCCATTACGATTTCGATCCGTAATAGCCTAAACTCGACTAAATGGAGGTCAGCGTTAGTAATGAGACATAACTTTCGATCTCATTTAAACATATGGTAAGTACTACTATTAGGAGGTGTTTCCATTTGCCAAACTAAAAACTTTTTTGTTTTACAATTATAAAGCATTATTGGATGGTTGCCCTTGAAAGAATATGCTTTCAAAATGTGCTTCAGTTCTTGCTGTACCAATCGGTGGTCTTTATTTTAATAGATTCAATATTTTCAATTATCACACGACGTTTGGAATTTCAGTTCGACTCATGTTTATATAAAGAGAATACAATATATATTTGTGTTTGTCCAATTTATAGAGCATACATTCAAACTAGAAATAAAATGTCTAAAAGGTTTTTCCAGCAATGTTGTGAATAGACTAAATCATTTCTGAGAGAAACTGTTATTTGCTTTGACGATACAAAACTTGCAATAATGAACGTATTTCGAAAGAGTTAAATATCTATATTTCTATTGATTTAGTGTGTAAATAAGTTCTTACTCCAGCAACAGACCCAGCAGGAAATAAAACTGTTTTTTGGATCTTTGAAGAAGTGTTTGATCTGTTAGTAAAAGGGCAAATAAAATTTGAAAAAAATAAACAAAATTTGTTTTTTCGCATCTCTACTTATTACTGTCAAGTCGATAAAAGAAGATACACTTAAAAACATCAATATAAACGGAATTGGAAATATTGTAATAAGAATTAAAAAAATATCAAACATCTGCTAAATAATAATTTTAAATTATCAATTGTTAATATTTAGAAAAACAATATAAACTATATATCACTATATACAGTATAAGAATGTTAATTTGTAAATATTTGTTTATCACAAAAATAAATATAAACCTTTAATCACGTTGGTTTTATTACTTAAATTTGAATCTTAAAAAGTATTTGTATCAAACTTTACAACTTGCACATTAATTTTTAGTCAAAACATTATCAAAGAGTAAATGCATAATATATTTTTAGTATTATGTTAACTTTAATACTATCTTGCTGCTAATAAGATGTTTAGTAACTTGTATTGCTACACCCATCCTTACTACCCTCCCTTATTAACCACCCCTACAACCCACCCCTGACGTTTCGTACGATAAAGAATGTCATAGAAACTATTATACCATTTAATTGTTTGAATGAAAGTCCTACAATAAAGGCAAAGCACGAAAACATGACTTACCTGATCCCCCATATTTGTGTATTTCGGGGTTATAGAAAACATTGTAATTTGTTATGTTTCCGAAAGAATATATAGTTATGTATTTTTAAAACTAGTTTTAATGATTTTTAATTTTAAAGGAAGTTTATTGGAAAATTTAGATAATATACTGACATTGTTCTTATAAAACTAAATAAAAAATATAACCTATTTACATTATTATAAAACTAATCGTCAAGAATGTGGTAAATAAAGTAGGAGGGATTTTTAAAACTACCTAGAAGTTTGCCAGGGGCGAGCAACTTTACAAAGCACTTTAAATGTCAAGTCCGCTAAGGTCTGTCCTTGGTCATTAAATATTATCTCAACTTGAGTCAACTCCACTCTAGGCTAACTGAGAGGGCAAATTTATGATGAAATGGTTAAACTTTGTTCATAATGTTGTTTAGTTTGGATTGTTATTTATGATAATTGTTCTTGAAACAGATGAACTACGAGAATAATAGAAATTTAATTTTATGAAAAATGTATTATAAATGACTAATGAAACAAGTCACCATAGCTGTATGGAGTTACATACTTGTATATATTTTAATGTTATGTACCTTATGGACTGTACACAATGTATGGGCTGTATTGTACATTTAATGGCAGGGTAACTCATTAGAAGGTAATGTACGTTTAATCCACAGCAGAAGGTAATGTAGCTGTAATATGTAAAGTGATATAAGGGGGGCAAACGTAAGATAACGCATCATGTAAGACTACCATAAGTTACCACTTGATTTCTGTAGTCCACAGTTTGCCAACCTTTTCTCTACCACAGCCCCATTGGTATGCAAAAACATTTCCAACACTTCCATGGACTGTTTCAGAGGCCAGGGGTGGTAATGCCCCAGTTGGAAACCTATGATGTCGAATAGGGATTGGCCGATAACTAACATTTTCGATTCAGATTTCGATTCTGAAATTTTTCTTCCGGGAAACGGCCGGTATGACTCTACAAGCGTTGGGTTGTAGACCAACGCAACACCACAAACACGCACGCACACACACTTACACTCACACACACACACACACACACACACACACACACACACACACACACACCTACACACACACACACACACACACACACACACACACACACACACACACACACACACACACACACACACACACACACACACACACTCACTCACACACACACAAACACACACACACACTCACACACACACACACACACACACACACACACACACACACACACACACACACTCACACACACACTCACACACACACACACACACACACACACACACACACACACACACACACACACACACACACACACACACACACACACACACACACACACACACATACGCAGAGAGAAAGGGAGAATAGAAATACATGTACAAGATAAATGTGTGCTGCCATGGTTGAGCGTATGTTAAAAATCATTTATAATACGATATAAATCCATGTGTTTCAACTTTTACAATTTCAGCAATTTTACAATTAATACATCAACTCACTGAAATTTTACATAGTGATATTAAGGCATTTAAATTTATTCCTAAGCTTGCAAAATATACTTGTTTATAAGCGTCGGAGGAGTTTCGTCAGCTGGAGAGATTTTAATTTGAACACGCAAAGCTACCTTGTTTCTCTTTAGGGAAGCGCAAACATTATTATGAAATACTCTCTGAGGATTATCTCTGTCTTGAATAATATACCCTCTAGCAGTAACCCTTGTTTTCACTTACACCCTTCCTGTTTCAGCTTTATCCCAAGGGATCATCAGCTCCCGACAGCATGCTGATGATTAAGTTTTTTAATGAATATCTCATACTTTATACATTCTGCAAGTTGAATTTATCTTTGGAATTTAATCCTAACGTAAAATAAACTTATAAAACTATTTATTAAGGTCAAAGTAAATTCAAATTAAGATGATCAGAAAATGAAACGTTTTATAAGAACAATTTTATAATTTGACAGTTCGACCAGTTCTAAGTCATATAATTCTGTTCTCAAGAGACAAAGGTGCAACCGTGGTTAAATGTTAAAATCACCAATTTCGTTAGAAGTTTAAATAAACTTGCGTATTGGGTTAAATATTGCAAATTTAATCTCTTCAATGTGTCGAGTTGATTTTAAAACCTGTTGCTGCGGTATATTTTTAGCTCTATCGAACCCAACCTTTCATTGCTGATTTCAGAAGCAACGTAGTCCTTTGTGGCCTTTGAATCTAGAACAAATCTTTTGAACCTAAACCGGATAAATTTCCCTAACTTTATTTCCCCATTTTAAACGATGATCAACTAATGTGTTATTTTTCCTATTGGTTTTCCCATAGCATTGATTGCAATTGTTACCACCTTTCTGGGATTATTACTTCAGTTTCAATCTTAGTTTTACAGACGTATTAATTTCTCTGGACATAAATAAATTTTTCATCTCATGTTATAATACCCTCACATCATACCCCTTGTACCTCATGCACGGGGCTTGGATCAATATTTTGTTTAAAAAAAAATAGTTTTCCGTGTTTAGCAATTATGTATTAGAAAAATAATAATAATCTTTAGAATGTCGATATTAATATTTTATATAATTTTTGAAGACGGAAATGAATTTCATAGCAATGAAAAGGTATTCTCTTTAACAATTTCCTTTTTGTTATTACATGAATTTAGTACTGAAACTGATACATAAATCTCTACAATATTTCATTATAGCAGTTTTCCAAAGCGTTCAAATTATGTTGTGATTCCTTATTAACCAGCTTCGTTTATTTTTAATTGTAAACTAAAATAGATATTTCAAACTTTCCTTTAGTTTCATTAAGATCAACATCTTTTGGACCCCATTCAAAACCAAGCGCCCCTCATTATATTTTAATGGGAATATTTCAGGCTGATATACAAAATTGTTAACTACTATTGTCTGCTTCATATCTTAGAAATATATATATATATATATATATATATATATATATATATATATATATATATAACAATAATAAATTTATAATACTTCAAAAACAAGAATACTTTTAATGAATATATTTATTCAAAGCTTTTCGCCGAAAAAATAGTACCAGCATCTTCAGAAAAATAATTATCTAATAAAATATTTTTACAAAATTTTGTATTCTTGTTTTTGAAGCATTTTTACTTTATTAACTATATTACAAGAAAACATATCACCATATTTAATATATTTAATATATATATATATATATATATATATATATATATATATATATATATATATATATTAAAACAACATAGGTTATTCAAATACAAGAATATTTATTAACTTATATTCAAAAACAGTACCAACATCATGAAGATGTTGGTACTGTTTACCAACGAAAAGCTTTGAAAATAAATTAATAAATATTCTTGTATTTGAATAACCTATGTTGTTTTAAATTATTAAACAAGAAAACGTATTTTATATTAATATATGTAACTGCTCTAATATAACATTCTAGATTTTTATGTATCAGTTTTAGTAGTAAATCTATGTAATATGAAAAAGGAAAATGTTAAAGAGAATAACTTCTAATTGCTATATATATATATATTAATATAGCTCTAAACTATTGAAGTGAAACTACTAATTGTAAATATATATATATATATATATATATATATATATATATATATAATATCCGGTATATATATATATATTATATGTAGTTTGTAGTTTTACATATACTCTGTATGGTTATTATAATTTTATATAGGTATATAGTAATGTGATAGGCTATAACACTGTGCTTTAATTCTTTCAGTTTACTATATAAGGGAGTGTTTGTAATCTGAAGTAATATGTATATGAAAATGTTAAACCTATGTTTTATCATCACTATTTATAGTTTGTGACACTTGAAATAAATTGTTTGGTATTTATTTTGTATGAACATATCAGAAATGAAAATAATCGTAGTTCGTAAAGTTATTGTCAAGTATTATAGGAAAACTGCAAACGTATTGTATGAAAACTACAACATACATCAGAGTATGCACTATCAGCAAATAGCTTTTATGTATTGAGTGTGACACCCTGCAAGTTTGTATTTAGGGACAGATGCAGAGATGATGTTTAGCCACCGGGAAATAAATCAACCCTTTAGGAATTACTTTAGACTCTAAGGGAATAGATCCCTTACCGAGGGGATATATTGCGTCAATGGACTGAATATTTATAGGCAGGTCGTTATATTGATTTAGACTAGAAACATTCAATTTATGAAAGTAATCATATGTAGTAAGTATGGATTTATAGAATATCGTTATATAATTAAATACCTTCATTACATAGACAGAGACCGTAAGATTAACGTGCTCAGAATACAAATATGTTTGAATTACTAGAGGATAATATAAGAAGACATTTCCGACAGTAAAGAAAGAGTTTTATTTAAACTAGATTTTTCTTTCATCTTGTATCTTAATTATTCTCATTATTATTATCTTAATTATAAATTACTTTGACATTTTTTATTAGGAACTTCATAAACTTCTTACTTATGATTTGGCATTTAATATTTAAAGATTTAAGATTTTACAATGTACAAAATCTCAAGTGAAACTACCATTATTAGTTTATGAAGTATAAACTCTTTATGCGCACTTCTGTACCTTTAGCACTACGGACTGGAGTAGAAAGTTAGAAGCAAAACTGTTTTTTAAATTTCTGAATGCCAAATACAGTGCTTATGATGTAAGATAAATGATGTACAAAGTGCTTAACTACGTACAGTCACTTAACGGCGACAAATGTTATCTTCCTTACTTAGAGGTAACTTGGAGGTTATTGGAGATTATTTCAAGACTACTAGTAGTTTTAACCTTCGTTAATGCTAATTAATTCGTTAGTAAAATGGTTAAATTGTCCATTATAGATTTAAAAATATAAAGTTGCTATAATTTATAAGATTGTTTTTAATTTTGAAGAAAACAAAGTTATTTGTTGATAAAGTATACAAAGTATAGAATAAGTTGTAACTAAGTCACTAAAATACTCTCCACGTAATCGCCATTGGCAAAAATGTTATACGTGGAGATGCAAAAAGTCTTCAGTAAACGGAAATACTAATAAAACCTAGCGAATTTTCCCACTTATAAAAATGGTTATTATTATAACTATTGTGTAATGGCAATATTCAATACTAATATAACAATTATTAAAACTATGTACAGACAATTTAACGCCATAAGATCATCAACTATTCCTTGCTTCGACTTGGCATTTACACAAGATTTTACATTGTTATCTCTAATCCTTATAATTTCTATATTACTCTTTGGAAATAATTAATAAGTACAGGAAGACTATTTTAAGGTAATGTGATAAATTAAAGGAAATCAGAATAAGAAAGGATGTTTAAATTGAGTAGCTAAGGACGAAGATAGTATAAGACATGTCAATGGTAGGAAAATTGTAGATACATTTATTTAGGAATGAATTTTTCAATACCAAACAACTGAGTTAAGGTTGTAAATACAAAGCAATAATAAAACGGCGGGAAACTATATTTCTTTGCTAAAAGCTTATTTTTTGAATAATGTGAAGATGTTAAACAATATTGAAACAGCTTAGAAAAAGTCGAAAGCAAATGAGACTATTATAACCTTTCTCTTGAATGCGTGAAATTCTGTCCGCAAATACTTTCAAGCAATGATTATACAAAATATTTTCTCTGTGTCTACAAACCTTCACATGTATTTATTAAAACCTACTTTTTCATATTTTCAGACTAAACCCCTGACAAGTGTTTTCCACAATGTTAACCATCTGGCTTGATTTTCTTTGTTGACAGTTTTATTTTAACTTCTTAAAATACTAAATGTTTTAGTCATTTAAAATTATATTTTTTCCAAATATTTCTCAGATAAATCAACTGTATATTTTATTCAGCTTTATGTCACAAATTTTTATTTAAAATATATGTTTCTAGTTCTTTGTTTCCATTTAAATAATTATCAATATAAGTAAGTAATACCTTTTTAAATGCTTATGTATGGTAAATATAACTGTATAATTTTATACTGTTATACTTAAAATTTGAGTTTTATAGAAAATTTACTTATAATGAACAATAAATGTTTGAAACTTTTTTGGTAATGTTTAAATTATTCAGACATTTATTAGTGTACATTTTTTTAGTGTTGGCTATTTCCTTCAAACTACCAAGAATTACAAAAGGATGAATAAGTCTTAACAGTAAAGGAATCTCCTCCTGATCTGCCTTCACTAACAATCCTACAGCAACAATATTGAACGACTATTGAACAACTATCATTATTTTCTATTGAATGGTACATCTTCTTTTTTTTAACTCTCCCTTGCGTGTTGTAAGCTAATCGAGAAGAAACCTGTATTAGAGTAAAGGAATATATCCCAGATGCGATAAGCGTGAAGGAGAGATGGGGGAAAATATTCGTATTTCAGAGGATCTACTTCGATTTAACCTGACGTAACTATACAACGATTCCATTAAAATGTTATTCCAGTGCACTTTCGAAGATTAGATTTTTCCTCACTTTGAAGATTTAAATTAAAAGTTTAAATGTCAACTTGTATTTAATTACATTTTATAGCAGTTTACGTAAATTCAGGGTTTTCATTTCATATAAAAAGTCCACTGTGCACAGCACTGGTTACTTTATCATTGGAAAATTCTAAACATTATAATTTATTTTGATCTCAACCTTTCGTAGGTAGTTATTTCAAGACGATATTTCAACAAAACAGTTCTCTATTTATGCAGTATCCATAAACTTTTTTTTACATCCACTCGATTATAATTTTTAAACTAATAAAAACTTAATGTCAAATCCAATCGATTATAAAAATTATAAATTATTTAATTTTTCTCCAAAATTTATACATTAATTTTATTTCACTTTTCACATTTTATAAGTCTGTCACTCTTCATAAAAAACAATGCAGTACTTATACAGTAAATATAAATGTAATTAATTATTAGTAAGTACGTACACTTATCGTATAAATCGGAGAGTTGAGTCATGTTATTTTCGTACAACATTCGCTATGTAAGGTTTTTTAGCAAAATATCGTATCTTAAAAAGAACAAGGCAGATGATTTAATTTTAAAATTTAACATTTAACTAGCCCCCCTATCTACATTAGTACTGACTCAGGTTCAAGCTTTTCGTTCAACGTAATATTTAGACTTTTTTCTTTCTTTGTTTCATATTTCTTAATACAGACTAATTCCTTTCAGTGTTATAATATGGTTCCAGTTTTTTTATGAAAGGCTTCTATATTCATTTAATTTCTTGTAACTCTCTTTACCTCAATGTTAACTGACTAATCTCTATTTTATAAATTTATTTTACATTGAAATAATTTCGACATGAATACCTTACTTACTTACTTACTTACTAGCCAACGCCCACCCTTGGCTGTTGGGCCATTTGGTGGCGCGCTGACCAGTACAATCGAGAGAGACGTCCCTCATTGTCCTCTTTGTATACCGTATGAATACGTACGGTATGAATACCGTATTACTCATATTGTATTTATAATACGAATTTGTTACTCCTTATACCCTTCTTTCTCTTTTTACCAGTGTTGGCCAAAAATGGAAGTCATTAGTAAAATTAACTACAGTATGGCTAAAACGTAACTCTTAAAGTCAATCAGTTGTTACAATAAAAAACAAGTTTATAATTTTGAAACAATTTTTAATAACTAGTAGACCCCAAGTTTAAAAATCGAAACTACGGAGACTGAAGAAGTCGTAAGACGAAAACGTTTCCTCCAAGTGAAAGTAACAATTTAATAACTTTAGTTAACAAAAAGACTGGTCGCAAGTTTTAGCAAAAGTGTAATAAGTAATTTACAACCAACTGGTCATGAACAGCAACAAGCTTTCGAAACTATAAATTATAACATTATGGCAAAAAAGCTCTTACTGATTTCATGTGAATACACTCGCAAAGAGGCTTGAAGTATTGTTGCAAGACTTTGTGTAAAATGGGTATTGATCCCGCGCATGTGAGCAAAGGGAAGGTTCTTGTAAAGAAAACACGGATAAAGTGTAAACTTTCGTAGGAGGTTCTAAAGTCATTCTAGTGATACTAAGAGGAACGATGAGAGAATGTTAGTGAATGTTTGCTGACATTGACAAGACTCTTGCTGTGTGAAGACGGAGAATAAGTTATCGGGTTAGCGTACTACACGTGATTTAACAGTCTTAAGACGATTAAAATAAATAGCAAGCTTCTGATAAATGTTCGAAAAACAAAAAGTAATAAGTAATTGGTAAGACGTTAAGTAATAATAGTTTTAGTAATGCCTTGGTAAATAGAGAACTTTTTGTGAGCAATACATTATGGCTCAAGCAGGTCGGTAGCCTAGTAAGTGAAATTTTATACTTTGGGACCGACGAGACGTGCTAAATAAAGATCCTTAAAATTACCATAACTATTGATAAGACACAGTTTTACTTCGCGGGGTCCCAGTTAGTAACTGGAAAGATCTAAGGGTTTAAAGTGGTCTAAAGAGGTAAGAAAATAAGAGGTAAAGGAATAATAGCTCAACTAATGCCTTGTTAAATAGAGAACTTTTGTGTGCATAGTTCTTATAAATGAGAAACTACAGTATAAATGTTTAATAAATAATATAAGAAATAAATATAAGAAACTACCTTTTAAATATAAAATAAGCGTAAGCTAAAACATTCTATATTTTATTAAACAAAGATTTGTAACTAATTGCAACTGGTTGATACTATACCACTATATATATATATATATATATATATATATAATATATATATATATATATATACAGTAAATATATATATATATATATATATATATATATATATATATATATATATATATATGCTAAATCCCTTTTAAAATTACGAATGGGTTCACCAAATGCTTTAACAATACTATATTTTAGTGACGCTACAGAATAATACCACAATGATTTAATCAAAACGATAAGAAAAAATATTACAATTTGTTTTAAAAAAGAATTATTTTAGATCTTGAACTGGATTTATATTATTTTACTTTTTTGCTTTTATATGAAATTATCTTTTGCTGTATATTTTTTTTTATTAAAAGGATAATGAAATTCCCTATTTTTAATATGATTTTAGAAACTCCTTGCCATATCATATTCTAAGAAATCCAAAAGAAATAAGACACTCCTTTACTTTAGGCTTTTATTAACGTGTAAAGTGGAAACGTTATTGGAATACTTTGCATCGTTTATTTTGATATTCAGAAGAGTGAATCAACCGCCAGAGCGGACAATTTCCCTCCCCAATCTATCTCCAGAGATGATTTCGTTCCAACAATATTACCCGTGTATTGGATGACACAAATTTTACCTTCCTTTTTTGAAAAATCTTGTATTTTTACAGTTCTTAAACCTTTTTTCTATATATTTGTTTAATAGTTGCTAACATTAAATGAGATTATGGGCTGTTAAAATATAAATCAGAATTTCTAAGAATTTCAATATGAATTACTCATAACAGTTATCATTGTAATATGTATTTACAATCGACTTTTACACGCTCTGAGACGGTCAAAATGACCGCTCAAGTTAAGAAATTAACAATTTCTAGATTTTGAATAATTGATTCAAAACTTATGTAATAAAGATTTAATTTTTCTAATAAAGAAACGTAGTAAAGAGTAAAGAAGCAAATAAAGTTTTGTATAAATATAAATTAAAAAAATAATAATTGTAATTAACTAACTAAATTTGACAAACGGGAGTGCAGTGAAAATTCCCAAGTGCCGAACAACATCAAAAGAATGCTAATTTGAGAACTAGGTCACCTACAACCATTATTGACATTTCAAAATGACCGGCAGCATCCAACAGCAACGATAGTGAAAACCGAAACCAAAAAACCTAGATAATAAAAACGTTACGGCAAATCTAAAGAAACAGTTTTGTGTGTTTCAAATAACGATAACAGAAGCTTGCAGGTTTATTCGAATGCGTTGTTCAACCCGCCAATACAGAAAAATGCACTGAGATAGTGAAGAACCAAGCGTGGGGGGGAGTTTGATCGCCGTAAAAAAACAGAAACACTGCAGCTTGTAGAGGAGTCTGAATAAGGATTTTTAATACTGTCGTAATGTCGGTTCGCGCCTGGAAGAGCACCAAGGGCCAGATGTATCTGTACAACAAAGTTTCTGTGGTGTAACTCAAATAACGAACGCGGGCTCCAGACTCAGCATCCGGTACGTTAGAATCATAAAAGAATGTAGTAGGACTTACCAGGGTTGGCTGCTTCCAGCGCCCCAGGGATCCGGACTCAAGACGAAACGAACCGAGGATTGGACAGTAAAACAAAAGTCATTTTTTTTTAAATATAACGTTAAATTTTCAATAAAATAAAAAACTCTAATCAAAAACCAAAGTGAATTTTTTAAGCACCATATAAAACATTTAAAGTTAAAATAATTACCTATATCTTTGACAATTCCCAAACAATGTCTCTATTCTTAAAATTCATTTGAAGAATATTTAATCTCAAACCACTTTAGTATCAATAATAAAATTTTTTTATTTGAAATTTTAAAATTTGTCAATAATAGGCCTATATCTGATAAAGCCTGTGTTAGAGTTGGACAAAAAATACGCGATGAAAGCTATATAATTTTGCCAATTAATAATTTTCCAAAGTTTTACTTCGTCTTTTCATTTTACGAACCCATGAAGTACTTAAAAGTAAAAGATATTCGGCGCAATAACAACGCAGCTTTTAATAATATATCATACATACATACATATATATATATATATATATATATATATATATATATATATATATTGTAACATTTTGAAAATAGCAAATAAGAAATTGGCTAGATTAAAATTGAAACTAATTTTAGGTAAAAGCCTAGAAAAGGTTGTAACATGTAAACAAGATATTTGAACTGTTGCATTAGGATATTTGTTATATCAAATAACCTAACAAATAAGATTGAAACAAGATAATCTAATAATAATAATTATATTTAAACAAAATTGTAAACTTTAGTAACATAGGGCATAAGTAATTATTGGAGAGATAAGAGGTTAAACGCGATTGTAAACAATGACGTCAAAGGTTATGTTTGGATAAATCCAACCTAAAAACACACATATTTCGGAATTATTACAAAAGTAATACGCAAAGACACTTCACACAAAAATAATAGTAATTAACTAAACACTGGAAGGTTTGTTAAGGATAGGAAAGTTGAAACAGTATATTAACAAAATTAAAGCAGGTAAAAACAATTTTGTTGGCGCGTTAGCAGATGTAAAGCCAAGAGGTAGGTCAGTGTACAGTCAACTTTAGTGGGAAAAAATCGAACTAAATTACATGGAAGATGAGATTTGGAAAAGGAATTGTCGCCATATTTTAAACATTTTAAAAGAAAAAAACGAAGCGTTAGTCAGTATAGCGTGGGGACGCCAAGGAAGCGGACCTTCTCTTAGGAGTCAAAATTCCATTTGAAGAATTTCGTCAAAATTATACAGATTTGTGAAGAGACTTGGCCAAATTAAACAAGGATAAGTGAATTTAAAGCTATAATACAGTATTAATATAATTTGAAGTAAATAAAAGGAATTTAAGTGTGTTAAATATAAAATTCAAAGAGAACTGAATCCTACGTGAGCAAGCCGCTTATCTTCGATAAATTGATAAGTTAAGTACCTAGCGACATATAAAAATAAACTTTAGTGGACTTTAAAGATTATAAGGAAGTTTAAAAATTGTACATTATTAGAGTATCTTGGAATTAATTAATAGTTAGTAATAAGAAACATAATCCAGTTCAAACAGTTTTTGCTTATTCCAAATTTAAATTTTTTTTGAATTTTTTAATTTAAAATTGAAGGAATTGAGTTTAGCCTATTGTGTTAAAACTTGTTAAGTTGTATATTTTTTTGTTCTGTTTATTGTTTATTATGTGAATAAAAAGTTGTAATAAAGAATTTAAATTAATAATATATGTTTTGTGTTACAAAAATATTTATGTTAAAAAAAAAAGAAAATATGACATTTGGCACACCAACGCTCTTCAGCTGTTGCTGGGGTCACCTCGTCAATGCTAGATGAGATTCTAGCGAAACGTAGAAACTGCGATTTTATGCACTGCAGAATGAACGGATGTACTCCAGATAATAACTATCCATCGTATTTTTCCATCCGAGAAATTCATTCAAATTGTGATAATAAATATGCGTTTTTCGCTGACAAAGTGAATGAATTTTGAATTGTGCAATTTCGCTGCAATTTGGGTCAAACTGAAATACAAAATAATTCAGTTTTAAACTGGCAAGTTTGGCCAATAATAAAGTAAAATTAGATTGGATAAAAGCTATGGAGCCAACATATGAAGTAATAGAATAAGCAAATAATTCTACTTAATCGATTTCACATCTTAAGTAATAGTTTACGTAATGATTGGGCTTGTTTCCAAAATACCGTGATGTAAGTTAAAGAAAATACATAGTTAAATGTTTGGAAGGAAAAGGATTTGAAGTAGAAGTTTCCAATTATAATTTGCATAAAAATATATTATTTTAATTTAAAATTTCTCCTGAAGGAGAACATATAGTTAAAATAACGCCACCATAATTAAATGAAACACAAATTTTACACAATAAAGTAATTTAAGAAAATACAACAAAGAAATAATAAAAATCAATAAACATTGTAACACGGAAAAACTTAGTCTCGTCAATAAATGTACAATAGTCGGAAGAGAGGAAATAAGACAAAATAATAGTGTAAAGTAACGAATAAATAACCAAAGATTTATAAAGAAAAATTGTCAAAATCAGATTAAAACTTTGAATGCCATTTTAGACTAAATATAACTAACTGAATAGGCTAAACTAGGGAAACGCTTTTATTAAATCCATTAGTATTTAAATTATACAACAATCAATATTTTAATAATAATTGCTAAATTGAGTTCTTCGTTCTGTTACGTAAATAAACAACTCCACAATGGCTTTGCCTGATAAAATAATTCCCCTAAATAAATGAAAATGTTTTTGTTAGTAATATGGAAAAGTGAAACATTTTTTATGAAATAAAAATGTAATAACATCTATAAACGTTTTATTATAGGCAACAATGATCTATATAATGTTATGCGAATTGACGATAACACGTATAATTTAATATAAATAATTTAATTCCATAAGAAAAACAACATCTTATTCCAACATGACTTACAACATTAATTGAAAATTTCAAGATAAAAGGATACAGATATTTGTAGGCATGGCAGAATGTTGAAAGTAGTAATGTCGAACTCATAGAAGAATCAAAAAAATCATTTAAATATAGGCCTAAAATAAAATAATTTTGTACATATTTAAATAAGGAAAAAATAATAATGGATGTAAATTTTCATGAAAGTGAGATCCATAATTTAAATGTATTAAATGTTTAATAAAATCCGTTTGAGCTATTGCCTTTAGTTATGCATTATTAAACATTTCTGCACGATATTTAGTCATGAGAAATATTACAATAGCAATTGTAAGTGGTTAAAATAATTTGTCAGCCCATTTAAAATATTTCTTATTTGTACATATGTGCATTTAACTAATAGAGTAAGTTTGTCATTTAGGTTTTAAATCAATTATGAAAAACGTTATGTACAATATAAAGTGTAAAATAAAACCTTATTAAATTTTCTAAAATTTAGTTAATAGTAACATTATACTTCTCTTCAACACAAGGTATCAAGTATGCAACACCTAAAACAATTAACTATTTAACGGGATAAATGAAACAAGGCTGTTGTTAGATGATTGGAGAAATTTAGGAATTTATTCCTAGCAGGTCTAATTTGGAATATTACAGGCTCCGACTTTCAGATCAGATTACCACTTGGATCGCATTACCTTTTACGACCGACACGGTAAGTATTAGGGAGGTTGACGATGGCGGAGTATTGAAAAACATAAAACAGGTGTTAGGAGGAAATTAGAGGGGTTCAAATGTATCAAGAACGCTACGTTAGTATAAAACGTGTTAAAAGCATAGACAAGGCGAAAATAGGTCAAAAATAATAAATAAATAAGAAGAGAGAAATAAAGTATCAAATAAATACAAACTACAAAACATTTACTTACCCTTAAAAAGAAATTAACACAAGCTCGGGAAAAACGGATCGGTTCTTTGGAGTATGTATGTATGTATGTACTTATGTGTGTGTTTGTGTGGGTTTGTATGTGTGTGTTTGTGCGCGTGTGTATGTGTGTGTGTGTGTGTTTGTGTGTGCGTGCGTATATGCGCGCACGCTTTAAGTGACTAATTATGTCTATGTCGAAGAATATAAAACATCTATGTATTAGGAACCGGTTTTAAGGAAGATAAATTAAACCAGGAGTAAATGTAATTTCCAACAGACGTTTTTTCAAGCAACACTTATGGGATATAATTTAATTTCTCTAACGAAATTTAAAATTTTTAGTCTAATTTATTGTAAGGCTATAACTTGTACCAGAGTCGCTAATCATTTAGCCAAGTCCTTACTTGATAGATAGCATACTAAAGACTGATAATTTTGATAAAAAATCACCATTTGATGTGAAAATAAATAAAATTTAGGATCGAAGATGGATTATGCATGAAGTACATTGCAGCAACTATTACGTAAATTAAACGGATACACAACTGACTTGAGCAACGATTGTTAAAAAACGACATTCGCTATTGTTAATAAATCTTCCGGTATGTTGGTATGTTGCTACAATATGTCATGTGTCAATGTTTGGAATTGTGGAGAATTTGCAGGCATAGTTATTCTGTGTGTAAATGTAACATATGTTATTATGTGGTTAACTAAAGATGAGTTGATATCCTTGAAAACAAATTTAATTAGGGATTTGAAACACATGGGTTTATTGAGCCTCTGCTGAAAGCTGCGATGTGTTTGCTGAATATAGATTTGTTACGGTTTGTACGCGTGTAATGCATAATATTTGTTTTAGATCTTACTCTGTAATCAAAATAGAGTATTGTCACTCTCATACATTTGTGCTATTTATGGTGAACTGTTTGGCTACAAAACTGGTATTTGTTCAGTTTTAATTGTGTGTCTCGTATTTGTCTAACGTTATAGTGAACAAAATTCACGAAATATATTTCATTTTAAATCGGAAACAACCTCTTCATACGCAATAGGAGAAGCATTATTTGATGTTGTTTTTATCATTTTATAGAACGTATCAATACAAACAGTATTCGTGCATTCTGTGGGTGATTGAAAAATAAGTCTATTTTCTTAAAAAGTTCACGTCCTAGCAGTTATTGCCGGCACGTTCCTAAAGACGACTACAGCACGTTTACGCCAGATGTCTGTAGCGTCTTGAATGATCAGAATGCCAAGTATTTGATTCTGAAACGTTTTAGAAATTCTTTGTTCAATATTATTAATAATATTATTTATGTGTTAGCTCTCAATCCTATTTAGCTTGAGGAAACTTACTCCATTGTTGCAGACGTTGCTTTGGGACTGACAAAACACAAGCAACAGTATTCTAAGCAAATTGAAAACAAACAAGGAAATAGAATTTCCTAATGCTTACTTATAAGCAGTTAATAAAAACCTCTAGAAACGTAGGGAACAAGTTACATGTATGCATATATATATATATATATATATATATATATATATATATATATATACATATTTATATATATAATACTTTTACATACTTACTTATATATATTTACTCTAACCATAATTTACATTATTTATGGAATGTATAAGAATAAATAAAAGTTAAATATTTTCTTGTGCCTTATATTTTCTTTTAAATTAAAATAAAAGTTTAAAACAGCAAACAGGAAGAAATCAGGAAGTTAACAAAGTGGTAATAATTTATATGGATATTTTCTATTATAATAGGCTACTTTTTACTTTTGTTGCTAGCCAGGATACCACATTGTTCGCTGACACTTTATATATCTTAGAAGGGCATTTTAATGTGATACATCATTTGATATACATAAGCCCAATAGCAATTAGAGTTTGGTCCACTTGGAAAGTATAATACTCACACCGCATAATATATATTTTGTCTCTTTTCCGACTCCTATAAAATAAATTTGTAAAGACTGTAATGATTCTTGATCAAGCGTGGAGTAGAACCATTAATTTTATGATTTTATTGAATATAAAATGTTTTTCGATGAGTGTTATTTTTTTAGGTATGCAGAGAAGCATCGTTAGACGACTAACTTACCTGTCTTACAAACAAACAAATGTAATGTCTATATTAATCATATTGTTTACTAAGGTTGCGTTGTAGATTAATATAATATAGCCTCAATAACTCTAGGACCGACGCCCCCAAGGACTATCGAAAACTGGAGTTACAAGGAAATACGTTCCTGTGGATTAGAAAAAAACAAGAGTTGTAATGAACCCTAAAACTATAATTAAGAATGCACAAAATACATTTATGGAACTTTATTTATTACAGTACTTAAATAAATTAATGTCGTTTTGGAATACATAGTTCATCACGGTTGATACCTTTTTATGAAAAAAGTTGTTATGTGTTTTCTGTGTTTGCTTATCAGATCGTTTTCGTGCTACAGTGTCGTGTAAACGTCTTAGCAGAAGCACATCTGTTGGCGTGGTGTGTTGTTCAACATAGGGTGGAGCAGTTCCTAAGGCGGTCGTTCCTTCACCGTGACTAATTTCCCTTCTTGTATTGTCTCGGTCGAACCTTCATCTTTATTCTCGTTATCACTGCCTTCAGTATTTTGTTGTATCATTTTAATAATTGTAACATCTGTTATCTCAAATTGTTCACATTTGGACTTTAGCCATATGGAAGTTTTTTGTGATAAGAAATATCAAATCTGTTCCTTCTTGTGGGTCAATAATACTGTCCTCAGTGATTATGTGCCATGATTTCATTCCACGAATTACTTGATGCTTCTTCTTTTACTTTATTCCCCGATTCAGGAGCCTACAATGCTTTCTACCTCTACAATCGCTTCCAAAAGAGATTGTAAAAGGTAGCCTGTGTATTTATTTTTTCATACATTGCAGACCAAACTGATTTATCGACTGGATTAGGCTCTTGAGAATTTATAGAGTTATAAAGCACGGATATCTTCAGAGCACAGTTGATCTTCATTGGGTTGCGACTAACACTAGAATAGTCTCCCGAGTCACATTCTTTGATTTTAATAAGTTTCAGTCTCAGACACTCATTAAAAAGCCACGCTTTGAATAGTTGTCTACCCATCCAATCAGCACTTTAGTTCTTATATGACAATGCTGACATGAAAATGTTTTTAAACGCCAAGGGCTTAGCTAACTAATCCCGCGTCCTAGATGACTCGAAACAGGACTGGAATTAACGGAATATCAAAAAAAACGGGACTCGAAATTTCGAGACTTTACTATACTTGAATATGTTTATTTGGGGTTTTTAATTTTTTAATGAAAAAGGTTAGAATTTTATTGGAATTTATAGCTGAAAAGCTAAAACGTACTGCTCTCCGACATTTGTTTATGTAAGCCTACGAATCGATATGTGGCAGATAATATGGTGTTGGAATATAGGCCAAAGGAGAAATACGCCTCATTAGATTAAACTTTCTGAGAATTGCTTTATGTAGAAGTATCGCACATATAACAAAACTAAACGAAATTCTATATCACTGTCTACTTGGCGTATTAGTAAAGAAAACTCTCAAGTATTCTCTTGACTAATAAATTTATAACGAAATATTTCTAATATAATTAAATTTAATATAATGTACGCTTTCAAAATCTTCCTCTCAGATGAAAATTAAATCCTGATGTAGCTGCTGCCTTACCTTTATGCTCCGCCTCTAATCTTGATAATTCAAGAGGATCTCGATCAAGATAATTTCCATAGAAGTAATATACAAAATATAAAAAAAGGTAAAATAGGAATCACTATAATTATTTGTTTTATCAGTTAGAATAAAAGAACACTAATTATTTTTTGAGGCGAAAATATCGCACGAAATCTAGAGAAAAAAACAAAACAAAAATAGTTAAAAAGATATTTATAGCTCAGAAAATATGGGCGGACTAACATGAAAAGGATGTGAATGTAATATGAGAACCAAGAAGTCACATAGTAGAAAATAGTTACCACTTTTAGCAAACGAAACGTACTGACGAAGTAATCAGGTTGTTTACCCATGTCACATTAAAGGGTGTTTACAAAATGAATAGGCTCTCTGGACAGTGGTATCAGTATTAAAAGACGAATAGGATATTTCTAACCCGTTCGTTTTCTGTTGAACTCCAACCCAATCGTCACGTCCATAAATCACATTAACTGATTCAGCATATTCATCGTTGACCACGAACATGTGCAAGGGGAATTACGTATTTCACTGGTTTATCGTGAGAGAATGTATGGTGAATTAATTAATTATTTTTTTATAAAGTTTCCAGTATTTATATTGGCGTATTTTACATAATTATTATCAAAAATCAATTCTTTACAACCTTTGTTTTCAAATTCTATTCCTTTAATATTCATTTAATAAACTTAATGTCAAATAATAATTTAAGTGTTAGTGTAGATTACCTATTCCATTCAATTTGTTAGTTTATTGAACATAAAAACCACAAAATTGTACATCTAAATTGAGGCCTCGCACATTTTAGTTGAGAAACTAAAAAACAGACGAAATGTGTCACCATTGTAAATCGTTACACATCTATGTTTATATAGACCTTTATGTTTTTATATATTTGTATATATATATATATATATATATATATATATATATATATATATATAAATAAAAAAAAAAAAATATATATATATATATATATATATATATATATAAATAAAAAAAAATATATATATATATATATAAGCTATGTAACCAAATTTAGCCTTAAGTAAAATAGACAGTGTTAGTATGATATAGATGTATTGTAGAGCCTAATATCGTTAACATGTCAGTGCACAAAGCTTTAGAGAAGCTGGAGCGTCAGTGTATGAAGGGCTATAACTCTCGTAAGGACTGGTCATCTCTGATGAATAAAAGTTGTATCAAGTTTTCTTTATTGTCATCGTAATTAGCTTAATTCTAATTATTTTTCTAATTAGTTTTTACTTTACAACTATTATATATATATATATATATATATATATATATATATATATAAATGTGTGTGTGTGTGTGTCTGTGTGTGTGTGTGTGTGTGTGTGTGTGTGTGTGTGTGTGTGTGTGTGTGTCTGTGTGTGTGTGTGTGTGTGTGTGTGTGTGTGTGTGTGTGTGTGTGTGTGTGTGTGTGTGTCTGTACAGACGCATTACACTTTTGCTATGACTTGCGACCAGACGTTTTGTTAACTAAAGGTTATTAAATTGTTAACTTACACTTGGAGGAAATGTTTTCATCTTACGACCTCTTACACTTTCGAAAACGTTTCCTCCAAGTGTAAGTTAACAATTTAACAACCTTTAGTTAACAAAAGGTCTGGTCGAAAGTAATAGCAAAAGTGTAATAAGTAATTAATAACCAGCTCGTCATGAACAGAAACAAGATTTCGATATATATATATATATATATATATATATATATATATATATATATATATATATGTATATATATATATAAGTTTTGGCGGTTTCCGTCATAGCGCGACAGTCATATAGTTATCATACATTCCTTTTAGTCAATTACAGTTAGTGGGAATCGAAATCTTCCCTGCCATCAAAAAAATGTATCTCTTAGGAACATCAATTTTCGGACTAATATTTGTTACTTAATTGTATTAAATTTTTTTAACATAAAAAATTTGTTTTGGTTTTTTGATTGACTACTTTAATATGAGCTATACATTTTCTCTGGGTTATATATTGACATTGCGAAAAGCAAATGTTGTGTAATTAAATCATATCATCATTTTACCTAAACCTAACTTCTTTGTTGGGGCGGAGGTAAGTATTGGTCTTTTGATTTGTATCACTGTTTTTGAATGATTCTGTAAATGAGAATTATTGTATTATTCTGAAAGTGATTTTTGAAGAAATATTTACTATCAACCTCTTTGTATGAAATAGAGTACGAACTAAATTCAACCAAGCAAACATATTTAGGCTATGTATATAAAGTTAATAATAGCATAAATTAGTGAAGCATTCTTACTGTCAAGCTAGATATATTTTGAATAAATGCTTCAAAAGTAATACAAATTTATCTAAAATCATTAGTGCCAACTTTACATCTATAAGAATCACTGAAAAGAATTAAGTTTTAGAAAAGAGTTTAATTAATTTAAAAGATATTTTATCAATTTTTTTGATATGTTCAATTTTATAAGGTAAGAGTAAAGAATTATTAATGTAAAAAATTTACCAATTTGAAAAAAGGGAATTCAATTCCAGTGACTTTGTAAAAGTAAAAAAAAGTATATATTTTCCAACTAGTTATATTAGATGTTAAACAAGCATTTAACATTCTTCGAAATTCCACTGAATTTTTTCTTACATAATGGTAATATAGATCATATCAGGGGTTCCCTCTGAGAGTAAATAAAATGAGCTAAGTAAAATACTAGTTGGTTTAAAATCACGTCCAGTGATGAAATTAGCTGACTGGGGTATGTTGAATGTCAGATTATACTCAACATAATAAAATTACCTTTCCAATGAATGTTGTGCAGGATCATATTTTGCACAGTTGGCTAGGTGGTTTCGGTTGGTAGATGGTCATTAACAGAGTTGAGTTAGGAAGATGAAGATGGGATTCTTATGTGTGATTAGTTTACCGTTCAAAAAATATTGTATTTCCATTGTAGGGTAATGAAACCTGTACATTTTGAAGACAACAAAAACCAAACTCTGAGCTTTAAGTAAATAATGTATGAGAATATCTTTGTCTTATACCGACAAACGATATTTTTAAAAGCTGTAGTTAAATAGTAAATATACGAAAAGAAATAACGAAATTGATCAAGAAAAAGAGAAACTATTGGTCATTTTTAAAGATGAACTTTCTAGATAAAGTTGAAATAGGAAGGACAATCCACGCAAGAAAAGTTCTTGAACGATTATATCAGATGAAGAGTAACATTTTCGAGAAAATCTTTCTTTCGTATTGGGCTAAATTAGCCTACTACTTTTCCTTTATTACGTCACAAAATGAACAAAACTGTGGTTTACAATATATGAAAAATAATTTGTATTAATTTTGTTTTATAATATTGAGTTGTATTAATAAAGGTTACTTAAGTTTAATTAAAAATAAAATATATAAAATATTTACACAGTGTCTAAGAACTGTAATCTTTTACTTAATCATTTGTGACAACAAAATAAGAGTCATCCTTCATTGTCCCAGGTTATTCAATGTAAACAATCCATGGAATCTAATAAAGCGTAAGGGCAAGAAAGGAAACATGGCGTAGTTTTATTGCTCTATTCTTCATGATTAGCGATACAAGATTGTGTTTTTATAGGAGGAGGTTGCTCCGGGATGAGGAGATATTGCTCGAAGGAAAATGTATTATTCTTGGATCCCATTTAATGGGTCTCATTGAATTATGGAACTCCACGTGGTAAACACACAACACACTGTGATTTTTATGGAGGAAGTTTGTGGTTAGTTTGAACCTTTTTACACAACTTATTCAAGTTATCATTTAAATTTGAGCAACAATGTTTCTTTATGTTCCCCACCTCTAAAATGAAGTTGATAAGATATTTATCATTTTATTGTCTTATTTTTTATTACTATTTATTAAGAATGCACTATGGTTGAATTTAACAATAAATACATAAAACCTCTTAAACACAAACTTTATTATTTTACCCTTATGTACATTTCAGTTACTAAGTAACCATCCTCAGAGGGATAACATACAAAGACTCTCTGAGTCTACAAACTCTAAAATCGAAGTTCTGTTCGTATCGCTAATCAGGTATTGGTTTTCAAACAAACTTTTCATGTAATTAATTACGTGATTGAAATATTTTTTTGCGTTACTAAGTTTTCAAAAAACAAAGTAATTTACTTATAAAAAATTACTACAAAATGTAAAGACAAATTGTGGAAATATTTAAAGACAAAGTGCATGGTTGAAGATAGAAAATGTTTGTCAACTTGTTATCGAAATAAATAAAAATACTTCTCTCTAGAATATGTAAAATCTTTTTATGTGTGGTTAAGTGCTAGCCTTTGTCTTAAATTGTGATAAAGCTCCCACTGTCTGTTTATATAATGTGGTTATATGAAGAATTTTTCTGTGTTGTATTGATTTTAATTTTTTCATAGTATCATACTTAATTTTTATTTATGTAAAGATTCAAATTTATGAAAAATATTTTTTATTTATCTTTTGGTAAAAACAACACAAAATTTTAAAATATCCCAACGGAACATAAATTGTTAATTTTTGTTCATTGTTTTGGGGTTTGGTTTTCTTTACCATGGTGGTTAAATGTTATGAGTCTAATTTTATATTATACAAATTTTATTTAGTTCTCTAAATTTTTCATTATGTATAAATTACTTTTTATCGCCTCTTATCGTGACTTGAGTGCTCACGTGGGGACTTTTTTGACCCCACTCAGTATTCCGGTTTTCTCGCCAATATAATTGGAACTGGTTCTTCATTATGAGAATAATATCTCCCAACAAAGTATTGCAATGACTTGGTGAAATTTTATAGTTATTACTTGTTAGCAGAGTTTCTTAACTTACTAGCCAGAGTCTCTGCTCCTGAACCACCGTGGTGGGCGATAAATTCATACAGTTGTTCTAAAAACGACGAAATGTCATAGTTATTCGGTCAGAAGTATTGACTAGTATCAATATAAAAGATTACTAGTAAACAAGGCCATCTTATGGAATTCCGGCTTACATCATATTGCTGACACATCTTCTCGAGTATAACAACGCCGAATTTCTTGTTATTATAGTCTGTTATTATAATAGGTTTCCTCTCAATCGTTTTTGTTATTATCATTCACATCGACGAAGTCCTCTTCTGTCTCGTCAGGATCATCAGGTCCCAATATCTCCTCATTATCACTCATAGTTTCGTCCAACCAAAAGCGAAATTGTTTTTGATCACGTTCTAAACATACTTGTAATTGTTCCCGATCACGTCCCGACATTGCGCCGGTTAAAATATAGAACTAAAAAAAAAACTTGTTAAAACAATCAGTAACGAGAGTAGTCGCGTGGGGTCCTTCAGTCCCCCAAGCAGGGCAACTTTCCGTTCAAACGTGTCTAACTCAACTGGCTGAAGACAAAGGAAGTTGACGCGACACTATCATACTCAGAAATAGTGAGGGAGAAGCTACTGAGACTGTCAAGGTCATGCAGTGACGCAAAACCAAAACAAAACGTCTGGAGTCCCAGGCGACCCCACGCGACTACTGAAGTGTTAAATGAAAGTTTTCCTGATTCATCATTCTAGTTTGTAACTTCTTGTGTGCTAGATTGTGTTTTGTAACAAGACCCTCTGATGATGATGACATGGTCATCGAAATGTACATAAGGGTTTAATCTTAAGTAACTTGTCTTATTTGTTATTTTTGTGGTATTGGGGTTCTTTTCAATATTTTTATTGTAATGCTTATTCATATTTGTGTATAATCTTCAAATTAATAATAATTTATTAACATTTACCTCTTTCAATTACTTGTTGTTGTTGATTAGTACTTTATTATATTTTACGGAAAAGTTTTTGTTTTAGTCAAAATAAATTGTATTACAATTGTTTCCCCCACGCCCGGAACAGTTCCGATTAGTGCCTGAACGTAATGGTGCGGAAAACATTTTGGCATTAATGATAGATTATACTTAGACTTAGTTTAAGGATGGCAAACCACTGAACCTCTGAGTTGTTTTAAGGATGGCAAACCACTGAACCTCTGAGTTGTTTTAAGGATGGCAAACCACTGAACCTCTGAGTTGTTTTAAGTATGGCAAACCACTGAACCTCTGAGTTGTTTAAGGATGGCAAACGACTGAACCTCTGAGTTGTTTTAAGGATGGCCAACCACTGAACCTCTGAGTTGTTTTAAGGATGGCAAACCACTGAACCTCTGAGTTGTTTTAAGGATGGCAAGCCACTGAACCTCTGAGTTGTTTTAAGGATGGCCAACCACTGAACCTCTGAGTTGTTTTAAGGATGGAAAAGTGTATAAAGGTAATCTTGAACGAGTTTTAAATTACGCCTATTTTTATGTCATTTCAGAGCCTAATAGATTCACACCTAATATGTTTCACACAATGTCACAGTATTTGTGTTAAGTGAATATAATTATTATAGGTTGAGCAGAGGAAGGTTCCGCCTTCTGTGAGTATCAATATCCTTAGCAAAATTCAGTTCTAGAATTTCTATACGTACCCACTCTACTTACAAATAAGCAGTATCAACTATATCAAACGCTAAATGTTTGGGATGCTTCCTTACACATATCAAAAAATGTGTGTTGTGCATACTGTATATACCCTATACAGCAATATAAAAAAGTATACGCTAGGACGAATGTTTGTCAATATTGCTTCACAATGGCGGTACTGAACTGAGCTATTTAATGAAATTTAAATTTTTTGAAACATTTTCAAGATATTTTCGACATGCTGAATATTCTTGGCCCAAGAAAATAGGCTCATGTAGCTTTTAAACTGGTTATTGTTTTACTAAAGGAGTTGGGTCATGTCCTGATGTAACAAGAGCAACACAATTAACTGTGTTATTTGTCGCCTATGTAAAACAGCGCGTAGCAGTCAAGTTCGGTTCGACATATTACACTTGATTGGTGACAAATGTCTTTTACAAGTTTGTGAATTATCTTTTAGTTGGATGACAGCTAGTACTGTCACACAGATACACAGATGCTTATGAAAATAACCTCCAAATCTTAGAACTCTGTTACAAAACTAATTACAAAGAGCATTTAACAATAATTACAAACAATTACCATTTTAAAATACTAATGGCATTATTTATTGTTTTTTTAATGAGTTAAATGTCATTTGAAATTGCAATTATCTACTTTTTATATTAATTATTATTTCACTAACGGAACTTTAAAAGTCAAAACTGTTAGAAATGTTTCCAACTCGCAATCGCAGAATCGGGAAGAACAAATGTTATTCATGGTTGTACACAAATTATGTTGTAGAAGATATGTCGTCAAGCCAAAGTTCACCCAAACATACTGTTATGTCCATATATATTTTTCCTTTTTGTATTTATTTTCTTTGTCGATGAGAAACACAAAAGCAACCTCATTTTACGTAGGACGTTTTTCAATATTTATTGGCCTTGAGTAAATACGTATTACTAACTAACTACGAATTAATTTAATACTATTTCAACTTGTCCTCACTTCGCAAACCTTAGGTTTTGCTTACCGTAGAATTCGCTATAAAGAAACATTATAATTAGTGTAACGGAGCTGATATTTGTATACGAGCCAAATATCCGCCTCTGTTAATTAAAACAGCCCATCTACAGAGGCCCGCAATAAATCACGATTAGAACCCCAGAAACGTAACGATCTGTAAATCTCAATTTGTAACTACACCTGTATATACTTTGTACAATCTGTTCTCAACTAATAATCGTTAATTAATTAAACATACTTTACAAAAGTCACTACTTTCCAAATTGAGGAAATATTATAACACTAAATATAATTTATTCAAACTAATGTTGCCTATAGTATAATTAATCTGATTTTTTAAATATATATATATATATATATATATATATATATAATACGTTTTCTTGTTTAATAATTTAAAACAACACAGGTTATTCAAATACAAGAATATTTATTATTTTATATCCAAAGCTTTTCGTTGGCAAACAGTACCAACATCATCAGGAATGAAAATAACCTGTGTTGTTTATATATATATATATATATATATATATATATATATATATATATATATATATATATATATATGTTATACACCGTCCTATACTTGCTATTACCGACAAATTATTTGCAGACCAATACCAATTGACGCTTAATTAGCATTCTTATTAAATTATTTTGCTGGCATATATTCTCAGGGAGCATATCTTAGCTATACTCCTCCCTATGAGCGATTAGTTAATAGCTTGCGTCTCTGCCCACTGGAACCATGATCGTTCCCTATATCTCACAACAGGAAGTGTTATACCTTGACCTTACAAATGCTATAAATTTTTACATTTTTGCCTTGCATGCCATTTCAGTTTCGAGTAGATGTACTAAGAAGAGACACGTATCATTCATACCAAGGCCTCACTAAATATTTTTCAAGGAATATATCTCAATATCCCTTAGCATTAGAATATCCTTGCCCCCAGGGTTCCTGCATGATCTGTCCCGGGGTTATCTTAGCAGAGTTTCTTTCTAGCCAGAGTCTCATTTCAGCTCTTTCTTACCGCAAAACATGCCGTACTGTTTCATTGTACTATCTCCTGATTTTCCATGGAATGCAATCAGAATGGTACATGGGTATTCAATCCCGTTTCCTTCTCGTGGGTAGAGATATAAACCGCATGCGCATGTGAGACGGAGGCAGCTCACTAGGAGTTGGATGTCACGAGGCTGGGCTGGTTTTGAGGCCCAGATTCGGGTTAAAAAATATGTATTAACCTTAAATATGTATTAAAATCAATAGCATTTTACCAATCTTCTGCACTTACTGTCTAACATTAGCTTATTTCAAGCATGGCCAGCTCTGAGTATGATCGTTTTACAAAATTTAAATACATAGCTAAACTTAATTTGTGTGTAGTTGGAACAGGTGTAGTTACACCTTATTATTCGTAAAATAATTGTAGTCGAATTAATTGAGAATGGTAATCTTATTATCGATATGACTTTAAAATTGGGAAAATTCAACTTTTTATATATTAATCACTTAAACAATAGTTTATGGCAATAAACAATAGTTTTTATATAAGTTTAATTTATTAATAAAATTCTGAGTGATATTTAACATAATAATTTATGCTTAAACTATTGTAGAATATGTTTTAAATTACACCACTATTATAAAAAAACCCTTTTCTTGCAAATAGCAGGTACAAATGTTATGTAGTTGAAGACGTGTATCTCATTTATACCTCAGATGATAACTAATGAACATTTTGGTATAAAAACGGTTTCAACATTTTTAAATACTGTATTACATAAAGAATTAGAATGAATAACCATATTTCAAGGTTTTTAAAGTATGTACAATAATTTTCTTGCAACCAGGAAGACGAAGGAATTGCGAAGGTAATGCAAGTGTTTAAAATATTATTAAGTCTATAAAGTGAATATTCTACCATAAGAATAACAAATAGACAAATAGGAAAAACTAACTACTGAAACGTAAAACCGTTATTCATATTAATACAGATCGGTAGAATAATGAAAACAGATAGTAAAAAAACGTTTTAATAAATTTTAAATAATTAGAAAAAATTAGGCTACTGAAGAGACAGTACTTCGGTATGGGATAGTATTAGAACAGATCCAACAGTGATACCAATTTTAAAATGAAAACCTAAATTTTAAGATGTTTTCTTTATATTCTAAAAAAATTAACAAGAATAATATATGCTAAAATACATTTTATCCTTTCTTACCATAGCACTTGAATATTTGAAATAAACTATTTTATTATACTACATCAATAAAGGTGCTTATTTCTATTGTAATAAGAGTATACAAAATAAATAGAAATATGTCTTTTACTAACTCTCTTTTGCTCACTTTCAAAATGAGCTTCTCTTCATACTGAAATATAATTGTTATACAAGGGTAATTCCGAAATGTAAGGCCAATCGCATTTTGGATCAGAGGGGGAATCTAAAATATTTTTCAACATGTATTGTGGGTAATAATTACTACAAGTGAAAATCGGAGGCTTGAAACAAGTTGTTGCAAGTTCAAGTAGGATCATGTCTGGATAAAACATGCCTTTAAGTACTTCAAGGAAAACACACAACATATAAACTATTGTATTTGTGTTGTTCACATATTAGATTATAAATGCGAAATAGGCTACATGTAACAGAAAGGCAATTTTCAAGAATTCAGAACAATACTCACAAGGTTGTACTTGAGACTCGAGCTCTTGGATGGCCAAGCGTTAAAACTAAGTAATAACAAGAAATCAACCCTCGACTTCACAACATACTTGATACATACACTAAACCCTACTTCCAAAGGCATTATGAAACTAGAAACTATCCCTAAATCGATCTCTTATTCAGCCTGAAGCAGGCATCTTCTATGAGGGTAAGAACAAGAAACTAAACGTCATCAATAGATATACCACCTACCTAGCTGTACTGAAAGTTTATCAGAAACTACTCAATCGTTTTAAATAATAAAAATGGCTGTAGAACTTTTGTTATGCATTCTTTAAAACCCTTTCTACCAAGGTTTTCATTGAAAACATTCACAAACAGTATTTGCTTTTTATTGACTTACACCTGAAGTCACATTCAATAACGTTCGTTCCTTCCCTATTCTTTCACTTTATATGTCACTTTGATATATATTAGACAATGTTTTGATTGGCGGTAGTTTTCTAAAATACCAACGTGATTGTATAAACGATATCTCACTTATAATTCTCAATAGATCATGGAACAATAAAAATAAACAAATTAATTATGAAGAAGAAGAAGAACGAAAATAATAAATTCAAATCACTATGAAATTTTACTCCTTTCACTCTCCAAGCCATTTAACAGCTCTTCTTGAGACATACATTAGACGAGACTAAACGCATTGTCTACCACGACGTTAGCTAACATATTCGTTTAGCTAATAAACCTACCCTTTCTCAAAATTGAAATTCCCTACCGAACTAAATCAAGTGACCAGTACATTCAACAATATATACTCATACCAGCCACTATTCTCATATACTCCTACTCATACCAGCCACTATTCTCATATACTCATACCACATATACTTATAGGTATTATTGGTAACTCTTCTCGGGTAAAAACACTTCGCCGACAAAAAATCTGACATCTTAGGTATAGAAGTCTTTAAACTCAGACTGCTATCCCGTTATAATGCCTAGCACTGGACCTTTTTGCAAAGATCACGGACAAGTACTAAATTCAAATTGACAAAGAAGAAGTAATATAAAACTACTTTATCTTTTAATACCATATTTGTAAATATTAACAACAAACAAGAACTTGCTTTGTCCTGAATTAGGGTTAATTTAGATGTATACTTTTAGAAGCGCGCTTTGACCAACTACCCAAAAGGGTAACAACTGAATCAGACATGAGCGTGTTCAATGTCGAGAACCAGATTGAATCATTGCATATTATAAAACAACTGTAAAAAATAAAAATAAATCTCCAACAAACATATTTTCATGACGTAGCAAATCAATAGCTTCATTGTTGCTTTTGCACGGCTTTCTTGACTGTAACACGAACTCTTTCTACCTAATCTATGTTCGTATCCTATGTATTTTTCCCGGTTACCTTGAATTTTAGTACTAGGTGGTTAGAGTCTAATAAGCAAAGTTCAGTTTAGATATAGTACCTTTTAGGATAAAGTCAACTCCTTTAAGATGGAGATGCAAGTTCAGAACGACACCGCAGGCCAACCCAGACGCATTCACATGATTTAGCAAAGTTAAACTAATCAGACATAAAGTAATTTATCTAGGAACTTAAAGAATTAATTTATACAACTAACAACCCTTAAATTTCTGAAAATAAAAATTAATCAGCAACTTTTAAACGTAAATTTGAGGGCTTCTGCGTGAAATAGGGTAAGCCTAACAATAAATACACGTAACATCTGTTCCAGATAGGGATAAATAATACGTTGTAATATTCACCCTTCGTGACCTCAAATAGACATATTTACGATCCCACTAATAATAACTGATAAGGTTATCTTGTTTGCAGTACCCTTGGAGAAAACTCCCTCCGTCATAAATTATGGTTCAACAAACTTCACACACACAAACACTAGTATGTAAATAGATAGATAGAGAGATAGTTAGATAAATAGATAGATAGATAGATAGATAGATAGATAGATGGATGGAGAGAGAGAGAGAGACAGAGAGAGAGACAGAGAGAGGAATCTAGGTATTTAAATCAATCCACATATAGATTAGGCAAGATATCGTACAATCGAAGACGGGAAATAGAAAAAATGAACAGTAACATATAAATGTGCATGACACGCAAACAAATGCAACACTTCTATCTGTACACAACACCTTACGGAGAGCAAGAAAAGGATCATGATAACAGTACTATATTTTGGTTGTGTAATTATACTGACCAGACTCATGCACGACTGTATGTTTACACAAAACAGTAAAGGTGTATACCTCCACACACAACATTCAGAGACCAAATAAATTACAAACCACTTCGCTTTGTGTCCGATAAGTCAGTTGTTAACATGCTAACAGTAAATTCAATGAAAATGTCACTCTAGACGTCTTCTTCACTAAAACTTTTTGAATCAGTTCTGACACAATGGGCTCAACTAAGAGCAAAGCCCCTATTTAGAGCTTACGTGTTCCATTGGCGTGAGAAATAAACACTTTTGCAATTATTAGACTCGGAGCGCATGAGCTTCTAAAGTAACCTTAACAGAGTGGTAAATTAACCTATGTACTACTAGCGGTAGTACCTGCTACGAGCAGAAAAAGGACGCTTAGTCAGCCTGTTCTGGGAGTTGGTATAGCGCTCATGAAGTCAGTCGGGATTTTTGAAAACAGTGTTATTTTATTATTTGTGCTACAAATGCATTACCCTAGAAAAGTCGTAAATAACAGAAAGTACTTGATACATCTTTTTAATAGAGTGAGACATTTAAAATTTGCAACTTATGATGATCCAATCATGATAGATTTCAGGCAAGATAAAAAAAGTTTTTTATTTACTTCGGAATGTCCGGTCCATCTTTTGTTGAGGACGTTTGATACCAAAGGACTAACTGAGGCACACAAACTGAAAGAAAACGTATTCAGATTTCCCATACGGACTTCGAAGATGTTAGCACCATCATTAAGGAATCTAATAACAATGAAGTAGCTACTATTCTTTTGGCAGTTGATACCAGCCCAAGTTTTAAACCTAACTGATAACAAAGGTAAACTCTAAAACATCTTGAAGTAACCGAAGTTAAGAACTAATGTATTCACGAATTACTCGACTGGCTGGCAGTAATCAGTTAGTAGTTGGCCTTCACTGGAAGATAACTTATCTGCTTACAACCAAAACTGATAATGAGGATTCTTGTAGTTTATGCTGTTGGCATCTACCGTTATTGTAAATCATTGCATTTTTATTTTCCACTATAATAAACTGACTGCTACCGTTGGTGCTGTGTAACATGCACGTGGTTTTTTTTTAAACACAAGATTCAATCGTTACCATACTTAACTGAAAAATCGATTTTTTTTAAATCATTATTTTTGCAGTGTACTCTTTAAATGTACTAATTGCTATAAACCATGTAATAAAATATATTTTAGAGTTA
>JBAIZL010000006.1:99766394-99783894 GCA_036971475.1 Prosapia bicincta | reverse complement strand
CGAAGCTGTAATTAAATTATTATAATGAGTAATAGAGAGAGTAAGAGCCTATTTTAATGTCCCGTTATTATTTAACCAATACATCCACAGAAGTAGCAAATATAAGAATTAGAGCTTGTTAAAATATTCAAGTACTTTTAACCTATAAAAACTCGAATATGATGATTTCAAATGTTCTAGTGCAAATCATGTATCCAATATTTTCCCAAAGCATTGAAGTAAATTTTAGAGCCTCGTTTCATTTTTAAAAAAAATCAAACAATCGTTTAATTAATTAGTGGTTTTTGTGAGGGAAATTCTCCAGAGGGGAAAAGTCTTCACAAAATAAACAATGCTGTGCCGTTGTTCCAACAACAATATACTGCATGCGGTGTATACGATGATTTCAATGCAAATGTTATTTCATTTAATATTCTGTCAATACACATTCTCCGCACTCCATACACTATAAATGCAACTGTAAAACCAGATCTGTAATTCTAATTGTAGGTTTACTAACAAGATTATTTCTCAATACCGATACAGTAAGTGAAGTGTATTAAAGATAATTAGTGTAAAGGTTGAAATACAAACAAATTTTTATTGTCAACATAAAATAGGTACATACAATGAGAAACAAAATTGAAATTATAATTTTTTAAAATGTTAAGAAAATGTTTTAATTTTTTTTGTTAAGTAAAATATCTTGGACAATGTAAAGGAATTACTTTTAGAGTATGTCTTGCATAGCTTGGACTTATATAAAGAGAAACTCTCTTTAGAGAAGCGCTCTAACAGCGTAAGTAACAGTATTGCTTACATAGTGATCGCGGTTTCCAAGTTAGGAAAATTGTTAACAATTTAATAAAGAATATCCTTATTTAACTTTTTGTAATTTGTGAATAGCTTAAAAGCGTTGATTAAATTATGTTAAAGTTGAATTATTTTTTTAAACAGGTCATTTTCAATGTTTACTTTCAGGATGAAGCAGGACATGACCAACTACAGTGACACCTGCATCAGTTTCAAGTGTGACAAAACAGAGAAAGGTCACTAAGGATATTTCACAACCAACACAAAAGGAACAAGTCAAGGGACAAACTAATATTCAGTTCAAAAGATAGATAAATTCTTCCCTTGATCAGATGATAAATATATGATATCAAATAATATGGAAGGGGAATTGATATTACTTTTACAATATAAATAATAAATATATTAATTTAAAATTTACTTCAGAAATGGAAATTATTTTAAAAAAATATTTTTTCTGTTATTTATACTTTTAAAATATAATGACATCTAAATTTACAATTAGTTAGTTTATTACATTTTTGTAATACAATATCTGTTCTTTTACCATGTAAAAGCGATTTGTTTAGTATGTCAAACTGTGTCTAAGTATACAAAAAAAAAACAGACAATGCATGTTGATAGTAAAATTTGTAAGCATTGCTAAAAGGTTTTATAATTAAATTTACTATGCTTCAATGATAACTCTTTCTCTTATGTTATATTCAAGGTTTTTGTTGTATTTTCCATTTAGACCTAATCAACTATTGACAATAAATCTGTACACAGTGTTTATTTAAAAGAAACCTCACTTGTTTCTAAATTTCTACTTAGAATTTGTAAGTTCTACTGTTCATTTTTTAAGATAGATATTGAGTAAATTCTGTGAGAAATTATACAGAAAATGGTTTTGGTTTTTATTTGCTATTTATTCATCTCAGTATTAATAACTACTTGGATGTTTCAAAATGTATTTTTCATTTCAACATTGGAAACTGAAACTGTGAACACTTACAAAAGGGCTAGATCTCTAATAATGGAACCGCCGAGATTAATTAGTAATTATAAAAAAAATCCTGAGATGAAGACTTTACATCATAATGTGAGTAGATAATTTTTTGAATTTTTTACAATTTTTGTCTTTATGCTTCAGTCATTATTAATGGCTCATACTTATTGATCTGACTTTAAAAGCTATTATAAACAATGGTAGAAACATTTCAAATTATATTTTAAAAACTAATATTCATATTTAATTTTTATTTAATATTCCACTGAAAATTAAATATGAATAAACACTAAGAGAAATAAAATATTTAAATTTATTTAATTAATTCAATTTACATACCCTAAAGACCTATATTGAACAGAGACAGATACTTCACCAGTTAATGGCATTTAATTATATAATCAAAGGTTTATTACTTCGTATAAATATATTAGAATTAACAAATTCTACAACTACAACAAATAAAACAAAAAACTTCACTCCAGAGAATTTAAAGTTCATACCCACCACAAATTCAAACTAAAGAGTTTTAAAATGGTAAACACACATCTAATCTAACACAAGCTTTGAAAAAAACACAGCGCTAAAACATAAAAACGATTTATGATCATATAACAGACTAACACAGAAAAGTTGACAATCCGCCACAAAATGTGCCTAAATCTTATATCACATCACACACACATACACACACACACACACACACACACACACACACACACACACACACACACACAAACACAACCACACACACACACACACACACACACACACACACACACACACACACACACACACACACACACACACACACTGCAACCAGTTTGCCTTTGCAATCCAAACAAATTAAATTTTCTATAATTTGAACTTCAAAAATTAATATGTAACTACCAAATGGTAAAAGTTTTATACTAAAGAAAAATCAAAGTTAAGCATAAAATAACAGAGTGGAAACCAGTAATTTAAAGTAAATAATAAAAATTGTAATTAACAAATAAATTTGACAAACCGGGAATGTAGTACCGATAGTTAAATGCAAGACAATAACTAAAAAATACTATCTAAATACCTGTTCACCTACAACCCCCATCGACATTTCTAAAGAACAAGAAAAGTGTGAAAAAATTAATAGTTTAATCATAAACCATGAAACTTTAGTAAATAAAAAATTACAGCAAATTTAAATAAAACAGACATTTTAGGAATTAAACTAACGATAACGGCCTTTAAGCAAGCTGGTTCACGTAAGGGAGAAATAATCTAAAACACATAAATACGCTATGAGAGTTGTGAAACCGAGCGGCTGGAGGGAGAAGTGCGGCGAAGACAATATACAAGGAATTTTTTTGAAGAGGTCCGTAAAAATAAAATCTAGAAGTGCCGAACGTTACTATGTCGCTTTGTAGCTAGACAAAACAGTATATAGGCCAGATGGGGTCTACAAGAACGTTTCTTATCGTCAAATTTATAACTCAAGATAAAAATCGTGAATCGGCCATCATTACTTTCTTATAAAATGTAACTAAAATCGTAACTACTTATCTTGTTTTCGCTGTTCGAAAATTCAAAGGATCCAGGGAAGGAGAAAGAAAAACCCAACAAGATCTATGGGCCAGGAACCGACGATGGGTGGAAGTGAGAACTTATCGCGTCATTTTTTAAAGTCAAATTTATTAGTTAAATTTTAACAAACTTTTCAGAAAATTATAATTCAGAATTCTGATTCATAAATAAATAAACAACGGCTTCACTACAAATAAAATTGTTAAATAGTTTTTAAAAAGGTAAAAGATTTTTCTTATATGTAATATTGTTTACTATAATTACTTATGGTCGTAATTAACCAATACCTTTTTCCGATATTGATGAAGCATTGACAATGTCTCATTTAATTTCAATCTCAGGAGAAACAAAATTGGCACTAAGATATTTGATGATATTTTGTACAAGAACAACTAACCTATTTTTTCAAAAATCTCAAATTTAGAATATGCAGAAGGAATCGTCATAACTTCTTTTTTTCAAAACACAGTAATATCCCTCCTATGAAGTATATATTTTTAATGTTTTTCATAATATAGATACATACCAAAAGTTTTGTTTCATATAGTTTTAAAGATCAAATCAGATATTTGACGTCCGCCATGGTCGATTTACTGAGAAACCGATTTCTAGCCTTTTTCTTATTAGCAAGTATATTATCTTCGTTCAAAAGAATATAATGGATAGCAGATATACTACCAGGATACTCCAAGTTAAAGATTTTTTCAGTCAAATGTTTTAAAGTAGACTGCGTGCTTTTCTGAAAAATCAACAAAAATATTTATAGAATATGGACGAGTGCAATTCATCTCACAGATTACACAGGAAATAACAACAAATATCACTGCCTTAGGGATAGAAACATAAGGATACAGTTATTAGTGATACAAAAAAATTTAAAATTCAGAAATCAGAATAACGTAGAAATCAGAAAACTCTTCCACTAAGCATACAAAAAGCTAAGTACTTCGTCTCACAGATTAGGTGCAGCTGCTGAAGGTTAATGGGTAATCATGAGAATGAAATAAAGGAGGAATGAGAACTTAAGGACACCCTTTTATCCAAAGGGATGACAAAAATGATAGAATGTCAATGTGATGAAATAGAAGTTGTATTAAATATTTTTCTTCTTTTGGAAACTTAAATTTAGTGTAGCTTATAGCACAATTTTGTATTTCAGTGTAAACAAGAAAATAAATGTCTGAATTTAATAGTTGCTGTGGACAAGAACATGTGCATTGGAAAGGATAATACACTTCCGTGGGATTTGCCTTCAGAGTTTGAGTACTTTTTATCAATGACCACAAAACCTCAACCAGGTAAAATAAATCAAAATATATGTAACAAACGAACAAATCATACAAACATCTGTTCAGAAAATACTTGAACATTAATGTTGGCATTTCAGTATCTATATCTGCATATTTTTTTATTCTTTAAATAAAGTTAAGTATAAGTATAACTAATAACTCTACGACCTCTCAACTAACGGATATAATAGAGAATTCGCTATAGGCCTTTTGTCAGAATTTAATACGTTATTTATCCCATATTTGTTATTATCAAACTTTCAAAACTGATAACATAATAATTGATTTGACATTTTCAACTAATTTAGGGTATTTTATTTCTAATTTATGAAATATTCTAATATATAGAAAAATAAACGTTTCAAAGAACAAGTTTTATCCACATGTTGGATTTTGAAAGAAATTTAAATATCATGCAAAAATATTTTGTTTTGGTAATCATCAGCAGATATTATCTAAAGTTTTGGAAATAGAATAAATTTAAAAAGTGACTAGTGTTTAAGCATTTGATGAAAGTAGCATAAACTACGTGATTCTTGCTGGCAATCTTGTAGTATTTGACATTCTACATCATCTATGTAGAAAACATGAACTAGTCCATACAGCCAGATGCCTAATAACAGATTAATCATTGTTTCAAAAAGAGGGTTATTTCAGTTAGTAACATCCTTAATGCTGTAGATGGTACATTTGATGTGTAAAAAAAAACCTAATGGTAATAAAAGATTTCTGGTGGTAATTTTCTGTATGGTCTTCAGACAAAATATTGAGCTGGTTAGAGGGAAAATGCGTTAAAGAAAACTAATAGTTTGTAATAGAAGCAAGGAGAAAGTAATATTACATTTTGTTTAAATATTTCATAATTGTCATGCAACACAAATTGATTACACATGACTAATTTGTGAATAAAGAAGTTAATGTTCAAGCTCTTCATTTTCAATGTGATGCTAATAGAGAGTTGAAATTTGCAATAAAATATAATTCTTGTTTAAATTTGTATACTTGCTTTGATCCAAAATTAATATAAACCTGCTTTCAGTAATTTAGTTCAAAATCATTTTGCAAAGAAAAATATCACACTTTAACGTTCATATAAGGCTACCATTACCTGTCGTAGCACAAAGTTATATTAGACAGATGTTTTAAATTCTGAGGATATTTAAAACACAAATCAGATAATCCTTTCTGACGAAGGATTCCAGTAATGAAAATAAATTTGTAAATACGGAAGGAAAGTACCTAAAGTGCAGAACAGTCTTAACAATTCAACTCCAGCAGCGATGAATTATGCCTAGTTTTGGTTGGGCAGTTCAACTTTTCAATACATAACAGTTATGTATCCTTTTCTAACTTTAAAGGCAAATTAGTCATAATAGCTCATCATCTTGAACCAAAAATAAAATTAAAATAATAAAAATATCTAATAGTTTCCATCTTGAACTTCCCCCTTTGCCTTTTCAAAAATGGTAAATAATTGATAGAATTAAATGGTCATTAGTTATTAGATAACTGTGTTTTAAGGTTTATACGAATTTACTTCAGGAACAAAAAATCTTTGGAAATTATATATAATTTTTTAAACGTGTTACTATCTTATATATATATATATATATATATATATATATATATATATATGTGTGTGTGTGTGTGTGTGTGTGTGTGTGTGTGTGTGTGTATGTGTGTGTGTGTGTGTGTGTGTGTGTGTGTGTGTGTGTATGTGTGTGTGTGGATTTTTTATTAAATTTTTTAATTGCTTATACAAATTCATTTTTTAAATTTCTTTAGGGTTAGAAAATGCAGTAATTTTTGGACGAAAAACCTGGGACACCTTAGATGAGATTTCATTAAAACCTTTCCCGCACAGTTTAAATATTGTTTTAACCTCAGGAGATATACTTAATTCATGTAATTACAATGACACTGTAGTTGGACACAGTTTAGAAGAAGCTATAGAAATTGTGCAATCGAATCCACAAATAGAAGAGGTAATATTTATTCCCATTGGCTTTGTATCATTAGGTTCAGGATATTTACTAATGTGGTTAGTCAGATTTTTAAAAGTTAAATAACTGCTTAATTTCAGCAATATTTTAAACTTAATGGATTTAACTAGATTTCACAGATAATAGAATGATTTGTTCCAGAGTGCATAACAATTTCTTTTCTATTGAAATTATAAAATATTGACACTTTCTATACGAGCAGTAAAAAACTATAGTTGCATTAATTTTTGTTTTAATCAGCTACAAGTTCCAATAACACTTCTATTTAAGTATTGAAATCCAATATTATAAGTTATTGCAGAAATTTTCTTGAGTACTAAATTTTAAGTTCTTATTGTTGTGACAGTAACACAAAATGTCTTGCAGTAAATATAATATAGTTAAAAATTTATACCAGATCCTACCCAATTATGGCTGCTGCCCATTGTTTTTATAGCTTCGTGGGAATACTTTATCTATATCAACATTGTTCACTATTTTTCTATCTTTCTTTGTTCGTTTCTGTTTTTATTGATATCACTTGGCAAAAACACCACTACCTACTTTTTCAGTAGATGCAGTTCCCATTAGATCAGTCTATTTTTCTATGCTGTGAGTCACGGGCAAGACTGTAGCTCAGGTGATTTGTATTATTGTGATTTTGCGCTGTTTAGGTGTTCTGTGGTGTTTCATTTCTCACAGAGTACTATTAGACTTTTGTTAGGATATACGTTCGTAGTATTTGATTTGGAGTGTGTTTTGTCGTTTAGATTGTGTTGTGATGTTTATATATTTCAAAGTTTTCTGTTGTAGTTTGTTTATAACTTTTTTTCATGCTATGAAGAACTTTTTGATTTATGTCAATGTTTTGTGTATGTGTGTAGCGTGTTCTCTATATGAACGGCAAAATTTTATTTGTCTTTTATGTGTACTTTGTACTGAGTGGTAATGTTTCTCCCTGTTTCACCTATGAAGATACTAGGGCAGTCATTACATGTGATCTTGTATATTTCTGGTTTGTTGTGTTTATGTGTTGCTTACGAGTTTTTGGTTCTGTTTGGGTGTTTTTAAAAAACTTTGTATTTCAGTTTTCTGATAGAAGATGCTATTTTTTGTGTTGTTGTGATATGTTAATTATATGTACTTTTGTTTTGATGTCTTACTATTATTTTTTGTTATGTGTGTTGTTTATTGCGTATTATTTTGTCTAACAGGATGCGATTTTATGGGTTTTGTATTTTATCGTGTTGAGTTTGTTTATTCTGCCTTTGTTGTTCATAGGTACGCTGAATAGCTTGTGTATCATGGAGTGGGAAGGTGGCGTGTTTGTGTTGAAAGTGTTGTGTATAAATCTCTGTCTGTTGTGGGATTTCTGTATATTTTAAATGGTGTTTGTTGTTTTGTTTTGTAATTGCGAGATCTAGGAAGCTGATTGTGTTCTGTTGTTCTGTTTCTAGTGTGAAGTTTATATTGTGTATTTTGTTTATGGATTTGTGGAAGTAGTTATTCTGTATTGTGTAGGCTTCGTACAAGATTAGAATGTGATCTGTGTACCTGTAACAGTAGATTATTTTTATGGGCATATTTGTTCTAATTTACGATGTATTTATGTTCGAGGTCGTGTGTATATATTTCAGACAGTAGCTGGATATAGGCGATATCATGGGTTATCGGAGGTATCCTGTATTTTGAATGTAGTATTTATTCTTATAAGTGATGGGATTTTACGGTGTAATTATTTCTGACCTACCTTGAAAATAACAGTGTGAGCTAAAAAGCAACATTTAGTAGAGTTTTATGGAAATAAAAACATTTTAAAAAGCCTTAAAATGTACAATTCAAGAGTTTATTTATATTGGACTGATAATCGTATATATGACTACACTTTTAAAAACTCTTTTGGGCCTTTATATCATATGAATACTTCTTTTATATATTTAATTAACAACACTAAATTTGTCCAGACTTCATTACAGACCAATTCTTACTAACGCTAACTTTAATTCCTACAGCAACAAGTTAGCAATTAACAATTTCATTGTTTAAACTCACTGCTTATTGTATCCCATAATCAAGTTACGTAATTTTATAACTAAATGTTATATTACACTACTTACTTCTTATTACGAGCTTCCAAGGTTGGCCTCGATGGCTCGAGTTATATTACACTAATATTATTAGATTATGTCATTTAATTTGTCATTATATTGAGTATTTAATACGAAATAAATTACTGTTAGACTTATGATTATATGTTACAGTTATTGGATTCTAAACCGGAATTCAATACTATACTATACTAAGTCTTTAGTATTATGTATTCGATTGTGAGTGGGTGTATGTATATATATATATATATATATATATATATATATATATATATATATACATATATATATATATATATATATATGTGTGTGTGTGTGTGTGTGTGTGTGTGTTTGTGTAAGTGTATGTGTGTGTGTGTGTGTTTGTATGGGTGTGAGGGTGTGTGTGTGTGTATGTGTGTGTGTGTGTGTGTGTGTGTGTGTGTGTGTGTGTGTGTGTGTGTGTGGGAGTGTGTGTGTATGTGTGTGTGTGTGTGTGTGTGTGCTGAATTTACGTATATGCAATCCCTAAATATATGACTATATTAAGGAAATACTACACATATTTATTATTTTTTTAAGAAATACTCAACAGTTTTTTTGTTGTTGTAAAAAATTAACAAATTATCTTTTTACAATAAGTAAAACATAGTTGTTGTAATAAAAAAACATCGATGAACTACATATTTGATTATTTTTAGACAACCAACACTGAAAGAAAAATATTACAAAAACAGTACTTTCTCTGGAAGCAATATTCATGTTGGTTTGGACAGGTACTAGGCAGATAGGTAGGCAAGCAGATAGGAAGTTATCAACCAAAAGTAATGTTTTGTTTGTTTATGGATGAGAAAATTTTGTATTTAATAAAAAGGCCAATAATTTCTACAAATAGTTATGCTGACATCTACCGCAATTGGCTTAAGGTTTTGGCTGGAACATTATTGATAATACGTTGCATAAAATGCACTAATGGAAAAATCATTGTACATGGTAAATTTTATAATTTGTGCTAATGATTTAGCAGGCTAATTAATGACACTTACCCACTAATAGTTGTTTACTCGATTTTTCCACGCTCTTTTCCCCGTCTACTTTACAAAGTGTCTGAACACTAAAAATACTTGTTTCATTGATATTAAACAGCCTATTACCATAAGAAACTATGGGATATTTGGACATAATTGCTGATACTTTTTGAAAGAAAATTCAACATTATATTTACTAAACGATATCATACGATCAAACTATGAATTTCAGCTAATGTTAAAACAAGATTCAAAACATTCCATATAATGTGCTCCATATATCATAGAAACCAATCAATTCCTGCCAATTTGCTACTCCACCAATTTCCTGAAACCTTTACTTTGTTGATTAATGAAGTTTCATGTGGTAGATGATGACAATTCAATATTGACAGTGGAAATCTAATTTTTGAACTCTGTATGAACTATTTGGCTAGCTGTGCTCCAGACTGGAAATTTCACGCTTTTCATATTAAGGATTAAAGTAAATTACTGCATCTGGCTATTATGGTTGTCACCATGCCGCAAGAAGGTTAAATAACGCAGTTATGCAAAAACATAAAATTTAGATAATCTCCTCACAAAAACAATTTTAACAAATAGCCTCCCTCGTGCCGCGGCCGGTGCGCATACTTAGGTTATATCTATAAATTTAAAATGTTAAAGGCTTTACTTTTTGTACCGTTGTATTAAGATATAAAGCTTACCTCCGTAGATGGATTCCTTGTGATAAATCCGATTGATCGAAAATGTAGTAAAATACTAGATTAAAAATTTACAATATTCTTTTTTAAATACTACTAAGCATTTTTTTTTAACTTAAATATTAAACGTGGAAGAAATATATTTAACATATTTTAGACAAATTTCCAAATAGCTTACCATCTGCGCGTTTTTATTGGGGTACAATGAGATGTTTCATAATGCCCCTCGACGTGGCGTCATTCTTCCAATTAAGTCCTTTATTTAAACAACACTGCTTAATTAACAGTTTTAACTAACCTCTAAACTTTAAAGTGTGTTATAGTAGACAAAAAACAGTAGTGATTTCCACAGTTATTCATTCTTTAACTACAACAACTAATAAAAGTTTACAAAAATAAATAGTTGTATTGCAATAATTTACTTCACTTACTTGAAAAAAAAACATTTTGTTTAAATGTATTAGTATATTCTAGTAGCTGAATTCGGGAAAATAAAATAAAACATTTTTTCTCAAATAATAAAACTATAGTAGAAGTATCTAAATATTGTGATGGAAAGATAAACAAAAGTTTAAAGATATGTGTCAAGAGTTCTACACGACTTATTTCATTCCAAAATTTTATAACGTTTTTAAAAGACGTGATGTTTCAGGTTTGGGTTTTAGGTGGAAGTCTGGCTTACATGTCTGCAATGGTATCACCGTATTTTCATCGGCTTTACATTACCTACATAGATGCAGCTTATGACTGTGATGTATATTTTCCATTTACAAGAGAAGAGCTTGAATCTGATAAAGAAATCAGAGTGGTACCACAAAATGAATTGAATGACTCACGAGTGCCTGTTGGTATTCAAACTGATAGAAAGGATGGCGTCAAATATAAAGTTATAGTTTATGAAAAAAAATCATAGACTTAAGTACGTAAAAATTATTGTATTTTTCATTGTTTAAATTTTTAAAAGTTTCGAATTGCTGAAAAAACAAATATACTTCATAAATTAATTAAATGAAATAAACATATATTTGGAGTCTTCAGAGAATGTGTGCTTACATTTCTTTACACACACACACACACACACACACACACACACACACACACACACACACACACACACTGTAACGGGCTTAAATTAGGAATTTAAGGTTTACAATGGAATTTTTAAATTTAAAAAAATAAAATTTTAATTTTGGGATAGGAAGCCATAAATATATTAATAATACAGTGACATAAGCAGCTATTTTAAATAACTGAAGTAAATACATTTGTATAGAAGGATGAGGCCGGGGCGAGAGAAGCTGGGTTACCGTCCTTTAGACTAGTTTCGAGGAAAGACGGTGTGCCAACTTGCTGTAGTTTAATGTCTTAAAAGTGTTCAAATGTCAACATGAGTTGCTAAGTGCGTGCTGGTGGTGGCTGCAATATGTGACTGTGAGTTTTCCAAGCATTATTTTTAGGTATTTCGATCTCTAAAGTTGGCAAAATTCCAATAAAAATTGTGTTACATTTGAATGAGTTAAAGGCCGAAGTTTTCAAGGTTAAAATAGCCAGATTATAATCCGTCAAATGTTTTTCTGAACAGTTAATAACAATTAAATTAGCCATATTAATCTTTAAATCTTCTACAAGTGTAAACCGTAAAAAGGTACAGAAACTAAGTTTTTAGGAAAATGTTAAGAAAGACAGTGAAACTCATTAAGTAAAACCAAAATAAGGGCTGTTAAATTTTAAAAGTTGAGTTCGCGATGACGCGTAAACATGAGAAGAAAAAATTGAAGAGTCAAGAAGGTGGCATTGCTACGTAACGACACAAAGAAAAGTACAAGCCAAGTCAGGAAATCTAGTCAGGAAACAGGAAATGGCTTGATTAAAAACGTTTCCTTCCTTCTCTTTTTCAAATCCATAAAATCTTAAATTCAATTATTTCTGGGGAAATTTTAAGTAAATAATTCTTTTTAATTTAAAATATAATTAAAAAACTATGTTTAACAGATTTAAAAATAAGGAATGTTACAAAAGCATTCTGCATCCAAATTAACATATAGTCTATATAAACATAGGATTATTTGTAAGAAAATAGAGGGGTCAGAATTAAATAAATACGTTTATTAATATGCCTTAATATTAGTTTACCTTAGTTAAGATTAAGGTTCTTTTTAAGTTTATTAAAATTTTAATTAACACAGGACTGACTTCGGCGATGCTTGTTTAAAATGTTTAACTTTGAGACGGTTGGTAGGGGCCGTCGCAAAGGTAAAATGGCGCCCAACGATTTGTGCCATGGTTTACAAGCCAAAGAACAGATTGTTAGTACTCATGCTCCATACAAAGGGGCCGATGGAGTTGAGTTGTTAGACTTACTCGTAAAACAAATCGATCTCTTAGTTAAACAAAAGGCATGGCTTAATTTGACCTAGGATGTGTAAGAAATGAATAATAACGCAAATTTAAAATGCGTCCTGTACTTAACATACCGTCCACCAAAAAACCCTTAGTGTTTAACTTCAGGATAGAAAAGACAAAAAGTGAAAAACCTAGGAAAGAGGGAGTAAACGGGTTCTAAGATGGCAACAGGGGGTGGTTAGAGAGGGAGCTAGGCTTCAACAGGAATGACGTAAGCGAACTCCCATCCAGAGGAAAACCGAAGAATCCATGACACGTGTCATAGAGCGGGTAGTAGATAATAGTTACTGATATTAACTCCAATAGAAGACATCTTCTTAATGAAGCGCCCATACAGCTGATCTTCAAGATTGTTGATTTTCAGGTGTAGACCGACATCTGAATAATCTATAGTGTTGATGAAGGCATGTGGTTGAACAGACAGTAGATCTGGAATGGACCCCATGATGGTCCAGACAAAGATAATACTGAGAGCAGTGGTAACTTTTTGTACTCTTGATTGAAGCTTGTTCCATTGGATTTGAGTGAAGACTCCAGCCAGAAGACGAGGTTTTATCGATTTAGGTTGGTTAAAGTGCGGATCAGAGAATAATTGTGACTTCTAATATTTACGGTGAATGTGCTGTGATAACCGTAGGAGTGGGCCCGTAAGTAAAACGACCACTGGAACACTTACTTTGAAATTGTTACCAACTATAAAGCAGCACTTCTAGAAATCCTTCTATTATTGTAGTTGATCACATTGAGGTTTCATTTCAGATTACGGAAATATAACGAGACTATTTTTGTCTTAATAATTGCCAAATCGTGACTATCAGTATCGATTATTGTTCAAAATGGAAGTGGAGCATTGACCTAACCTTGTGTGGTGGCTACCAAAGGACATGAGTTTCCATATTGCATGAGAGGGCAGGTGGTGAAGGTTGGTTGGTAGCTCAGATAATGTCGCAGTTGTAGCAGTAATTCTTTATCAAGTGGTGAGACTTGACACAGGTACGACAAGATGAGGTAATTGAAACAATGTTACGTCTTACCGATGTGGTTAATACTTTCAAGTGTGGTTAAACATTTTAATGACTTACAGTGAGAGATAAGTTGTTGTATCAGCGTAAAAATATTATGTTGCAACAGAGTGTTGTGGGGCTTTCAAAGCCGAAACATGCCTTTTGTTTAACAGATGCCAAGACATTAACTTATGTTCGTAACATTGATGTTGAAACAAATTTAATAATTGAAATGAATTCTATTGATAGATGGAATGATTTTGGTTTCACAGGGACTAAAGTCACGTGAAGGAGTGATTACCACTCCGTGAAGGAGTGATTAAATCACTTTACAGAAAACACATTAATGTAAATCAACACGAGAGTACATTCTCGCCGTTTAACTTGTGGATCTTCATCGATTGTAAACACTTCCGACTTTTCACTTTTAACACTTCAAAGCGGATGAACTGAAACAAGGCAAGAGGGGTAGAATTGAGGTGTCACACGTTCGTCGCCTTATTTATTCCAGAACTGACAGCACGCAGGCTAGTTTGTAAAATAAATCCGTAGCACAATGTTGTAACGAATGTTTTAGTATATAGAACATTGATTTTGCATAGTTGAATCGATTTGTTAGTTACTGTTGTATTTGCGCGGTATGTTTCGTTCTGATTAATGACAATACTTATAGAAGTGAAGCACCCAAAACAGTAAAGTTCGAAAAAATTCACAAATTTGAACAATTGTCACACTGAAGTCGTATAACAATACATGAGGGCACTCCCAAACTCTTTCACTTTCTATCAAGAGGCTAATTCTGTCAGTTATAAACTTACACAGACATTTAAAGTTTTGTTCAGCTTGACTTATCGCTGAAAGATCATTAAAAATATCGATCTTCTACCTAAGTCTTTAAGTCATTTTAGCATAAAGGAGCTCTAGGCTGCAATAAATACACTAACACTTCGGTTAAGTGAACTTCCGTCCAAAAGTGTCAAGTTTTCGGGCCATTAAGCATCTATCAAAGGGTCATTGTGTTTTTTGTGTTTTAGTTACTGTATATGGGAGATAAGCAGCAATGGGCTTTACGGGTTTTTAAACATTGGTTTTTTTCTAAAGAAAATATATTACACTTCATTTCTAAGATAAAAACTCTCAAACATGAATTATAGTAATTTTATTAGTTATGAATTTCTTTTAAACCTTCAAGTTTGCAAACTGTTTCCAAAACTATTATAATGACACCTTATCACCCTGATTTAAGAGGGTACAAATATGTGTCTCTCTCCATAATAGATAAATATATTGCTTACTTGTCTCAGCAATTATTTATAAAGTGAATTATGTAGGAGAATATTGTTTTGAGAAAGTTCATTAATTTGAAACAGGCACATGCACGTGTTTATGGGTTAGCTTCGTAGACTATCATTGTTACACTACACGTTTATGTTGAAGTTATATAGTACCGTAATATTTCCTTTACAAATGTCAAACAGGTTAAAAATTGTTATGCTGATTAGGTTATCGAAATTATACTAAATATATAAGCAAACCTCTATACATTTGAGGATAAAATAAATGTTATTGAAAATATTGTTTGCTTTTACTTAAAATTGTTATAAAGAATAAAGTTTCGTATTTTGAAGGGTTTTATACTTCTGTGGTATGCATAATAACATTACCAAATTTTAATTATATATAATTACTAATAAAACAGCTTCACGCATTGAAAATAAATGTATGGATTTGTAGTTTTGATGCTACAAAACTAATATACAAACAAAATATATTGGTTGAAACAAAATTCATCGGTTATTTGTACTTTACAGAATGCATTATAATCGGCTTGAAATCCCTGTCTACATTCAAGCAATGGCTTTGTCAATTCGTTAGCGTCTTTTAGGTTATGGTTAAATTTACGTGAAGGTTGTTACAACATACGTAATTTTCAAAGCCAGATTTCTGTTTCTATTCCACGCACTGACATTTCATTTAATTTTTTATTATTTTCATCTATATAAAGCAAACACATTTCCTTAAGGTAAACACTATATTGTCAGAGATTTCACAAGCTTACACGACACGGACACAAGGTTTTATCACTAATTAAAAGTGAATTTAACGTTCCATAGCTTACGTTAGTATGAGTAAACGATTACCTTATCACCATATGACATTCAGGAGAACTTATAGGTTAATAAGTTATTACTAAATAAAATATAATTCAGTTCAAATTCGAATAAATATACATCAATATGTAACTTTTAAAAAAGAAGTGTATAATTATAAGGCGGAGTGATAATATAAAACATCGTTTTATAATAAATATAGTAAAGGAAATAAATGATTAATCAAAACCTCTCGATTAGTATAATATCTACTTATAGGAAAGTAAGTTACACGACACGGACACACAGTTTTATCACTATTTAAAAGTGAAGTTACCTTTCGATAGCTTACGTTAATATGAATAAAATATTGCCTTATCACCATATGACATAAGGGAAAACTTTAAGGCTTATAAGTTAATATTAAATATAATTCAGTCGAATAAATATACTCCACAATGCAACTTTTAAAAAAGAAGTGTATAATTATAAGTGAATTATGAGTGAAAATATAAAACATTGTTTTATAATAAATGTAATCAAGCAATTAAATGATTAATCAACACCTCTCGATTAGTATAATAGCTACATATAAGGCAGTAAATAAAATAATTTCAAATCAAAAGAATTTAAACTAGTGTTACAATTCAGCAGTGGATAAAGAAAATGCTTTTCACCTGTTTATGACAAGCTGATTTTACACAGTCTGAGTTAAATCAAGCTTGTGTGCTTTTAGAGAAATAAATATACCTTTAGAAGGCTGTGGCAGACTTCAGACATGTTTCATTTCAATTACCCTAAGACGTCTAAATGTACGATCGAAGTATACCCCCAAACATATTTAATCCATAAATCTAACAACCTTCATACGGACCTGCCTACAACACACATTTTCTTTCTGTGGACGTTTAAAAATAAGCAGCCTTGTTTTAAAATTTGTATAAAATGCTCCAGAATAAAAAGCAAAAAGTTTCCTTTAAAATAAGAATTCTTTTCAGTGCTCGGATTTGTTTTTACTTTCATAAATAAATGTTTATTTAGAATGAGTGTTGAATGAAAGGTTCTGTCGCTCTTATGGCATCTCTACTGTTAGCAGTGAAGTATTAGTGAGTAATGATACTAGTTACAGTTCTGGAGGTTTCATGTATTGGGGCCATTTTAAGATCACTCTCTTTTGATACCTCTAATACCCAGAAAAGAATGTACATTATGCAACAAGGTAGCAAGGGTACCGGTAGTAAGAAATAGTGACATTATCGGGCTAGCACAAATTACTCGTATTCTATTTTATACGGTTTTGTTTTTTAAAACATAATTTTTTTACGTATAAAATGCAATTATGTTAAATACGAGTAATGGATTTGATCTTTAAACTTTAGAAAAACAGCTTAATTATTGGTTACAGAATCTACAGCAAAACTTTCGAGCAAGAAGTATTATTATGAAAAAAAAATTGACATATATATATGACAATTGTAGCGGCGATATTTTCGTAGAAGTAAAATTTATTGATATTTGAGTTAATCACATGTCCATAACTATATGTATCATGTGTATCTCATCGCTTGTT